>PVLA01004458.1:0-175575 GCA_004027455.1 Hydrochoerus hydrochaeris
TTTAATATTCTGTTTTTATGCTGTATGTCTGAGATCTTAATTATTATGTGTCTGGGTGTGGATTTATGTTGATTGTGACTGTTTGGTGTTCTATATGCCTCACTTATCTGCATATCAGATTCTTTCCCCATGTTTGGGAAATTTTCTGCTATTATTTCTGTAAATACTTTATGTATGTCATTTGCCTGCACTCCTGTATGTTCACTAATGCTCATTATTCTTATATTGTTGCTCTTGGCATCATCATGGAGCTTCTGGATTGTCATTTCATGCTGCTTTGTTATTTTTAAAAGTTCTATCCTTTCCTGATCACTAACTGTGACTGTTCTCAAGGTCCGAATTCCTATCCAAAGCTTCCTTTAGGCAGTTTTGCACATTTTCAATAGAATTTTTTGTTTCTTTGATGTCTCTTTGAGTTTGTTTCATGAATTCTGCTTGTTTTCTATATTGTTCATTCAAAGTTTCAATCAGTTTCCATGCTCATGTACTTTTTTCTCTAGTTCTTCTTTGGCTGCATTCAACAACTCCTTTACTAAAGTTGTTATTTCTATCTTTACATGGGAGACTACTTCTAATTTGATTTCCTCTATAGCCTGACGCATTTGTTTTTTTATTTCACTTGCTATCTTTTCAGAGATTCCTGGTGTGTTACTTTTGGGGTCCTCTATTTCAATGTCTCCTATACTTGCTTCTGGTGAACTATATGTTTGGGACTGCATTTTGCTTTTTTGTTTTGTCATTTTCACTCTGCCTGGTGTTTTCTATGTGTAGGAGCGGATCACACACACTCTTTTCAGACACACCAAAGTCTTACAGTTAGTTGGAGGGAGTTTTACTACTGGCCCTATTTACCCCATTTTAGGAGTATACTCACCACGTTGATACAGTCAATCTGGTATAGTCCAAAGCTCGCCACCTGGGAGCAAAGTTCCAAATTTTCTCACACTAACTGGATCTCGCTGAGATCTTCTGATGTTCCAGGTGGGAGGGTGGGCCCATCTGTAGCAGTCCAGGGCAGTTTTCAGTCTTGGGCAGGTCTCCTCGATGTTCCCAGTGGCAGGGCAGGCCCATGGGGGAGGTTCTGGGTAGCCTATGCCTGAGGCCGGCTTACGCTTAATTCCTGCTGGCAAGGTGGGCCCTCAGTGGAGGTTCCAGGAGCCTTGCCCTAAGGCAGGCTTGCCCTGAGTTCATGGAGGCAGGGTGGGCCCTCGGTGGAGGTTAAGGGTAGCCTTGCCCTGAGGCGGGCTTGCACTGAGTTCCCAGTGGCAGGGCTGGCCCTTATTTTTCTAAACTCTTTATCTTGTGAGATCTATTCTCAAAGAGTGCACTCTTCCTCACCACCAGTCAGCTTTCCATTATTGTTACAAAATAGCTATGATTGATTTATGATAAGAAGAAAGGTTATTTGGGTTTATAGTTTCAGAAGTTTCAGTCCATAGTACTTGGCCTCGTTGCCTTGGGACTGTAGTAAAGTACAACATTGTGGTATGGAGCTCATGGTGTAGGCTGCTCATGTTCTGGAGGCTGGGAAGCAAATAGAGAGAGGAGGGGACTCAGGGTTCAATATCTCTTCAAGGGTGACCTCCATGACCTAACTTCTCTCAACTAGTCCTGCCTCTTTAAATTTCCTCCACCTCCCAACAAGGTCAAGCTAGAGACCAAGCCTTTCACACATAGGCCTTTGGAGAACATTTCAGATTCAATCTATAGCATTCACCTACCCTATAACTTTCGCCATCCAACCTTCTGGGGGCCTGCAAACATGCTTCCCTCTCATTTGCTGTCCCAGCCTGGACAATCCAGCTTTTTGTGGTGAAAAGGGGATTCTGGGAATTTTGTCTTCTTTCTTTGCTTTGAGTGACATGTTTACTGGCCCATGTTAGAACTATAGTAGCAGCTAGGGATCCATAATCAGGGCTTTGATCAAGTGACTTTCTTAGAGAGAAATGTCTGGGAAAAATTTCAGGCTGGGTCCAAGAGCAAGTCTGCCCAACTTATCACTAAAAACTCACAGATCCTCTGAGTAACTCCACACAGCTCTCTTTAAATCAATTTCCCAGCCCAGCAGAGAAACTGGGTAAGGTTGTATTCAATCTGTTCCCCTCCACTGCCCCTCACGGCACTCCCAAATCACATCTGGTCTCTAGCTTCTTTTCCAACTGGTATTTAATCCTTGGTGGTGATTCCTTTAAGAAATTTAATTTCATCCTGCACTCTTTCCTCCTGATCTAACTCTGCCCATAAAAAAAACAGTCCTGGGAGTTTCCAGATTCTGACATCATATAAAAACTTCTTTGTTCTGCAAAGTACTTCTTCTCAGTGCTTAATCCATTTCCCAGCACATTCCCAGTGATGCACTGCATGTTCTCAGGGTTTATAGATCTCTCATTTGCTGGCTGCTTCTTACAACAGCCTGGAAGTTCAGCCTTTTAAAAATCAATCTGCCTTTCTGCTTTCTTGCACCTCACCTGACAGTTTGCACAGAATGCCAGGCTGTGTATTGAAGTCTCTGGAAGATATTATTAGCTCTTATTTTTGGAATCACCCCTAAGCCTGCCAGGAAACAGCTCAGTGCTCTACCCAAAGCACACATGCACATGCTGAAAACGATCCATGCAATCTCCTGCTCAAGCTCTTAGCCCTTTTCAGGATGAACATTTGCAGAAACATGACTGGTAAACTTAAAATTCCAGGTACCACCAGGGAGTCATAAGTAGAATCCTATGAATTTATAAACAATCAGGGAAATAGTAATAGTAATCAAAGTAACAATTCAAACATGGTATTAAAATATACACAAGATAGCTAAAATAATTGTATTACTAATTCTATTAGTTCATAGAAACGAACAGTTAGTGCTCATACTGTTTGATCAATGTTGCATGCCTATATCTGGTAATCTGAGTATCTCTTTTGAAGACAACAATATACAACATAATAACCATTGTTAAATTCCAACATTGTGTTTTGAAATCATATACTGTTATCATATATGTGTTTTGGGTTGTTGTTGTTTCATTCTTTCTTTTGTTTGTGTTTACTTTTTTCTGTGCTTTTTTTCTCTTTAAAATAAAAAAATGGTATTAAAAAAGGGAGCATTTTCCTAAATTGGAAATTTAGCATATACTATGCATAGGACTAAATGCTTTAGTTGAACAATAATCCTTCAAAATCTTTCTAGGAGGTCTGACTATTGTACTCATTTTTCAGATGAACTTGAGGCATAAAGGAGAGAGCAGCTTGCTTGAAACCACACACCAGGAATTAATGGAGTTTGGGTTAAACTTAGGGCATCTGACTGCGAGGCTCTTGTGCCTATCCACCGCACTACACTCCCTTCTTACAATACCAACTTGAAGTAGCCAAGGCAAAGGGGAATGATCTTTATTAGAAGTACCCTAGAAGTCCACTGGAACTTTGGCCTCTGCAGCAACTGAAGTCAGGGACATGAAGGCTGACAGTGTGGTCAGGCATGTGATTCATTTTCAGTCCTCTTCTGGCAGAGCAGGATTTCACTTCTCCAGGTCATGTGCTGGCGAATATGGCAGCCATCAGGCCCATGTATTCCATGTTAGAAGTTCAACCTGGTCCAGATTTTGCTTTCTCCAGTTTAAAAGTGCCCTGGGAAGGAACTGATTGGTCAGGAGAAGGGTCACCAAAAAAATAGTAGTCATATGGGTAAGGTGAGGAGAAAGAGCAGTTCCCAAAGAAAGCAGACAATGGCCCAAAGAAAGGGGTGCTAATAAGAGCATCAAACGGGTGTGCTTCAGAGTGACCTTGAGTGAGCTGAATATCGTTGCTCAACTTGTTCCCCCATCAGGATGGTGACAATAGTATGCTCCTCCTAGAACTGTTGCAAGGGCAAAATACAAAATTATGTGTAAAATGTTTGGCATAGTGCCAGACACATGGTAAACACCCAAGAAACATTAGCTATTACTATTATTAAGTCTGAGCCATTGCAAGCTCACGGTGCCTGCCTCAATTTTACTCCTTATAAATAAACATTATTATACTAAATCCCATGACGCACAAGATTCTCATAGCTAGGTTTTTCTTTATCTTGGAAAAATGGAGGGAGAGAGTTGTGATATCTCCAAAAGAATCTGCTCTGGGTTTGTCACGGGTATAGTGGGCATGTTCAAAGAGCTGGCAGTGAGCATCCCTAGGTTTGTCTTTTCTGAGCCCAGACCATCTATGGTCTGAGAGAAGAGATTTGAGGGCCCAGAGGTCAGATGGGACTGTCCCATCTCTGACCATGGTATCCTTGTCAGTGTCCTGTGTCTTCTCATTGCTCAGCCTTTGCAATACAAAGCCAGGAGGATCTTGGAGCCCACAGCTAGCAAGGAAATAAAATGGATTCTTTTCTAGTTACATCTTCATCCTTAAACCATTAATGGATAGGAAATTTTCCAATGCTGTCAAGACCTTGCCTGCCTGCTCCCACCCTTCTCCAGCTCAGCCCACCATTAGAGAATACTTTTGGTTGGTAGGTTGAGGATGGTGGAGGGAATCAGGCTCTCAGAGCCCTAAATGCCAAATGCATCGGTCTAATTTATTCAGACAAGTTTTCATCTGGGTATTTTCTGTACTATCAAACTCTGTATCCTTCAGTGAAGACATTCGTCTTAGCTGAATAAAATCTCTTAATGGTTTAATAAAAAGCACTTAACTCAGTTTTCCTAGTTTTATGAGTGCCTTGAGGTACTTTAGGAGAGCAAACATCTTTGCTGGGATCATTGAGGGAAACATAATTATTTTTCTGCCTTATGATACATTATTTTCTGGAAGGAACAGTTCCAGATGCTCATCATATGCTCACAAACTCTCTGAAGCTCCATCAAAGTATAGAGTATTCTCAGAGATGAACTAAGTGTTCTTCCTTCCTTCTACAACTGACCTGCAGTCTTTTCAAAGACATCCTCTACATCTTTATTCCTTACTTTGCTGAAATAGCATCAGTACCATTATCATCGCCAATTTGTTCCTCTTCAGTATAAATGGAGAAAAAAGTCTGGAGGTCAGTTAGAACCAAATGGCAGGAGCAAGAAACCAAGCAGGAAATTAGGTTAGTAGAAATTTCATGAGGACAAAAACAAGTGAGGAAGGGAAGGAAGGGTAAATGGAAAGAAACAGGGGCTAGGTGTGGGGGAGACACCCAGGACGGGTAGAAACTAAGATACAAGCAAGGGGACAGAGGGATGCAAAAGAGAGATTCACTAGCCAAGGGAATGAGAGTCATTAAAAAGAGAAACCAAGGTAAAAGGCAGAGCTCAAACCCAATATGTGTGCAAGAGATGTGAGAATCACAGAGAGGGGAAGAGCCAAGAGCAAGAGATGTGTGGGGCGGGGTCAGAGGAAATGTGACATACATTTAGGTGTTACAGATCTTTGCAACAGAGAGTTACCTCGTTAAAAGGGAGCACTGAGACAATTTTCATTTTATCAATAAACAACAAAGGCTCAAAGAGGGTAAGTGATCTTCATCCACTTATTCAATTGAACAAATATTTGTTGAACATCTACATGTACTTCAGCTAGACAAACAAGACCCCCCCAAAAAATTCAAAGGTGAGGGGGATCACTGTAGAACAAGGGCTAGAATTGTGCTAGGGCCTTGGGCAGCTGTGGAGGAGGAGGCCCCTGGCAGCCAGGTGTGTGAAGCCCAAGCAGCAGTTCTGGCAGTGGGAGTAGAGCAGGCAGCCCAGAGAGAGCCCCTAAGAGCCCACCGCTTCAGGGAAGTTCTACAACAGAGACCAGTTTGCAAACCCACTCTCCTGGCTGTTCTGCTGTCTGATTTCATCTTTCAAACACCAACATCCTGATCTCTCTAACTGGTGCAGAGGATCAAATCCAGTAGCAACCCCCTTTCTCAACTGTCATGGACTCCTTCAGTGGTTTACTGTTCCTTCAGGAGGAAATTCAAAGTCTAACACCCAGACCCTTCTCCATCTGCCTGTGTTGCCCACCCCCCACACTCTCCACTGTGTTCTAGCCATCATGAAATGCTCTCAGGTCCGTGAATGAGCCTCTTCTCCTGTTCAAGTAAGCTTCCCTTTGTGGGATGTGGTCCTTGTACCTGCCTCACTCACTTTATAGTGCCCTTAATGTACACTGTGAACTCACTGTACCATCAGCCCAAGCTCCATATCTACACTCTTCTTCCTACGAAGCTCTCTCTTATCAGCCTTCTGCTCCGTGGCTCAGGAGTCCCTGCACCTTGGCTCCACAGCGTATCTATCATGGCAGTCACCATGCCTGATTTTCTAGCTATCTCTTTCCTTGTCTGCCTTTATTTGCTGTAGACTACAAGGGCTTTGAGGGTAGGGAGTACAGCCTTTCCATTCATCTCATAACCACCAGCACTGGGCACAGTGCCTGTTTTACACAGTCTAATGAATGCTTGAGGAACCGACTTGAAATGAGCCCCTAGTGAGTTGAGTTGCAAGCCAGCTTTAATTGAGCTCAGAGGAACTAGCCAACAACACTTCCCTCTTGAGCAAGATAAATTTTGATCTGCAAAATAGAATGGTAGCCTTCCCAAGAACATATATTAGGTGAAGTCTTTACAGTGGAGGTCTTGGTTCCCCTTCTGGCTGTCTTAGCAGACAGACAGCCCAGGGAGAGTGGCAGGCTCGGTACCCTCGCTTCAAGCCCTGCTATGTCTAGAACCTTAGAGAAGTTTTGGGGAATTTGGTTCCTACCATCAGTCACAAAAGAAGCACAGGGATCTTAACTCCTTTGTTTATTGCATGTTCCCAGCTGGTTAATTTATTTATACCCTCCACCAGCAACTGGAAAGCTAGATGTTCACTTTCTTGCTGTATCTTCTCAGCATGCATTTATTTTCATACGCTGGAGGTGCAGAGTATTACTGTTCTTTGCTGAGTAAACTTTAATCAGCATTTTCCTCATTAGCTTATGGTAGCATATAAGCTTATGGTTCATGCAATTCATTTTATCCTTTTAAATTTAATAAGACACAAGTTGGATGGTCATTAAGGGTCTCCTGGTGTGCGTGAAAAAGCCGAAAACAAACACGGATAAAATTAACTGCGGTTCATTATGTTCAGCGAGAAAAGTTCCATCACTTCAAGTCATCACAGCAATAGTCACAAAGGCAAAGTCTGTAGAGACCCCTTCCCACTTTCTCTGATTTTCTATCAGCGTAAATCATGTGACAGTTAAATAATAGGTCTGGTTAATTTGGTCAGCTTAGCAGCTGATTTAGATCACCGCAGTGCAGCCTGGTGGACATCACTCACACTTTCCTTCATTAAATAAATACACTGATGTGCCAATGCCTGTTCCTGTGCCAGATCCCAGCCCTCAAAGATGAAATGAAAGAACACTGTCTATGCCCCTAAAGAACTCACAGGTTGTACGCCCAGACACAATGATAAACGGGCCCTCGGTGCTCGTGTAATGTGACCACATCGGCAGTGGGGTGTGCTTGGAGATCAGGCCGTGTCAGGAGCCCTCTCAGAGGCAGTTACCCCCTCCCTACTCCTTAGCCAACCTGCTCTGGTACAGAGGAGTGGAAGCTAGAAAAATATGGTTCCCACTCCTTGCAGGAGGCACTGGGGCAGTACTTTGGGGACAGAAGAGTGTGTCTGTTCCCAGGAAAAGTTCTGGGTGAGTGTGGATTCTGAATTCCCAGACCAAAGGCTTGAACTGGGAGATTTTATTAGAAGCCTGTCTTCCAGCAGCGCCGCAATCAGCAAGACCCCCCCCCAACAAGAACAGTGAGTTCCCAGGAGTCACCTCCCCATAAACAAACGCACAGTTGTTATCTTCTCCTGAGAGCTGCCCACAAGAATAAGCTTTTCCCAACCCTCTGCCTGAGTTTTCTGATGGACTTGTACCTCTCTGTGCTGTGTATAGTCCCCCAACAGCAGTGGTCGCCCACGGCTCTCTGTCTCTCTCCGAGCCACATAGACTTTGCTGTCCCTGAAAACTCTCACTAAGGGTGAGGAGGGGGCAAAGAACACACTAAAGTCCACCTCAGAATCTCTGCCATAGAATCAGCCTCTAGGATAACAGGCTTTTCCATGCCCCAAACTGGCACAGGCATCGAAAAATGTGAACAGTGGCCTCTACCGTCGAGACGTGGTATTACCACATTCGTAAACCAGACAGTTTCATGTTCCTTTGTTCAGCAAGTAATTTTCTTTTTTCTTTCTTTCTTTCTTTTTTTTGAAAATTTAATTTTATTTAAAGAGAGGAGAAAAAAAGTAAATAGAAAAAAGGGTAGAAACAATACAGAATTTCAAAAAAATAAACAGTAAGAAATCACTAGTTGATACATTACATATTGTCTTCTTGGATATAGTTGTTCAAGTTACAAAATTAAAGCACACAAAGTAGACATTCAAACAGTGAGGCTTCAGTTCTGTTCACTGATCCAACAAAAACTTAGCAACATGGTAATCAGTCCTACAGGCTTAAATATATATGCAGCTATATCCTTTAGAGTACTTTCTTTTCCTCCTTTTGCTTTTTAAGTCCATTATCTGTTTAGTTATATCATGTTTCAGGTTGCTCAGTACCTTACTGACATGTTTTGTTGTTGTTATTTACTTTTTAAATTTTTTCTTATTTATTATTATTTTTATTTTTATTTTATTTTATTTTGAAGATAATAAAATACAGCAGAACAAGACAGGACATAGCCAATTGAGGCAGTGCAGTAAAATTGGTACAGAATCTCACAGCAGGCAATAGGTGCAACAGTGTATCTGGTTTTCTTCACAATAGTTGTTCCTTCAATCAGGTAGAGCAATATCAAAGGAAATACCAAAATTATAAAAACTAAATATTGAGTAGAGCAATACCATTGATCAGAACAGAGCAAAACAGAGATAAAAATATTTGCCTCCAAAGAGATGGCAGAAGAAAATCCCCTTTATTTTCTATATTGCATGTAGTCAAACTCGCAAGATATGCTCAGATCTCTGGCTCTCATTTGCTAGTGCGGGGGTGGGGGGAATGAGATGGATGTTTGATTCTTAGCCCGCGCATCGGTAGGTTCACAGCCACTCACCAGAGCGGCGAGCTGGCTGCCTGTTTTCCCAGCGACCCAAGTTCCAACATGGCACGGATCTCAGGAAACGCTGATAGGATCTCAGGAAACGCTGATACGGTTCTCGCCCTGGGGTGGCCACGGCTTGGGAGGCCACAGCCACTTACCAGAACAGCGTGCTGGCAGCCTCTCAGCCAGTAATTTTCAACAGATATTTATTTATCGCTTACTATCTGCAGGATGAATGAGTTTAAACACGCAAAGGGTACAGGGAGGAGTGTCCTACTCCGTCGTGACACTACGTTTTTCACTGGTCCATACCCAAGCTGAAGTTTGCTAGTGTCTCTGTCCATGGTGCTAAGACATGATACTTCACTGTGAAATGCAGAGGGTTTTCAATTTCAATTTAAGATAACAGATAACTTCTTGGTAGTCAGTCACACATTGATAGAAATTAAATTATTCTATCAGAAATCAGCACTTATAGGGTAAATAAATATAGAACCATGTAAATTTGAATTAATAAAAGAATAAAAATATTCTAGGATACACCTCTAGCATGAAGTAGTGCAATGAAACTCAAAGAACTAGAAGAAAAGATCTTAGGACATTAAGCATTTGAAAGAAAGAGGAATGTCAGAGAAAAGGCAATACAATAGTGGCCTTGGAGAATATGTTCTGAGTTCAGCTTCTGTTTCTGTCACTTCCTAAATCTTAGGTGAGCTTTTTATTTTTTTCTCTTTAGTTATACACATTTGTGGGGTAAAATGTGATATTTCTATACAGGTATACACAATGTACTAACCAAATCAGAGTAATTAGAATTTCAGTTTCATTATTTCTATATGCTTGGAATCTATGAGCTGTTCTCCTTTAGTTTTTTTCTGAAAAACTAATAGCAGATTATTGTGAACTATTCAGATGAGTTTCTTAACCTCTCTAAACTCCTCCCTAAAATCTTCACCAGGGCTGTGGGAATCACTAGGAATAATGGGAGGATCCATACACACTGGTTGTTGAGATCAGAGGGAAGAATATCTTGCCAGGAGGCTTTAAGAGCAGTAGAGACCAACTCTGCCTCTCACATTTGTGACTAAAGTTACCCTTGTCTCCATTCATCACATTCCCTGGCCAGTTGCTGTTCTGCCTTCTCTGCTATGCAGATATCTTTGAAAGAACGCAGCCTCCAGGGCAGGTCCACACCTCTGACTTTGCAATTGGAGGAAGGATTGTGGGTCAGCACAGAGACCTTTCAGAGTCCTCTGATCATGGCCAGCTCTGGGGCTGCTAGGCAGAGACAGAGGGAAGACTTCATGGAGACTCTGCCAGAGTTTGGTGAACATGCTAAGCCGGTCCCTGTGGCCAAGCCTGCTGTCCTGCTTCTGCACCTTCTCCTAGGTGGCTGGTGTCACCCCACACCTTGTTTCTTCTGAAGGCACAAAGACAGAGCTACTTAGTATTTATCTAAGAATCTCAGTACAGTCCTAATCCTGGAGAGTTAATATCTATTTGTCAATGATTACACATCTTTTAAAAGTAGTGTATTTCTAGCCTGACTAGGAAACAAATGGCAAATGCAGCTATCCATCCACAGCAGCTAGAAGGGTTTTAAAAGGGAGCCCACAGCCACAAAGCAGATCAGATCGGAAGATCCATTCGTTCATTTTGTGTTGCTATACCAAAACATCCAAGCCTGGATATGTTCTAAAGAAAAGAAATTCATCTGGTCCCTGATTCTGCAGGCTTGAAAATCCAAATGGCAAGCCATCAACATATGTCCAGGCCCTTTGAACATATCACAGCATGGTAGAAAAATAGAAAGGGAAATGAGTGTCTGCAGAAGGGGTCAGGCATGTGGGGTGGCCTCACTTTATAATGAACCTGGTCCTGTTAGAAGCACATTAAACCCTTCTAAGGTTGATGGTTCCTCATAACTTTCTACCTCCCCATAGACCCCACCTGTTAGACACACACCACCCTGCACCATCACACTGGAGACCAAGCTTCCCACACATGAAACATCACAGGACGGGCTTCAGCTGCATCCACATCATAGCAAGAGGCCCTCACAAGATCCTTACAAACTCACATCTCAGATTCTGCTTCTGAGTTCAAGGGATCAAGTAGTGCCACCATTTTATCTTGGTCTCAGGATGACTTGGGAACCAACGTGAATTCCAGTCTCAGGAACCTTGGCTGCCAAGTCCAGCCAGGAGACCCATGTACAATAGGAGCCAGTGAGTTCGTGGTGAACTTGGAGCACTTAGAGAACTGAGTTTCAAGTACCAAGTCTAGTCGCTAGGAAGGAAAAGATGAGGAAGTCTACTCACCTAGAGCTTCCAAGTGGGCAGCCTAAGTATCTTATGATTAGGGACTGAAGTAAGTCAGGTGCCACCTAGGGACACTTCTTGCTGCTGGGAGGCAACTTCTTCAAAAGGTGTCCATGAGGGATTTACTCTACCTCTTGAGCCACAATCTAAAACCAATTGAATGTTCAAGTGCATAATGAAAAGAAGAAACTGAAGCACGAAGATAGGAAGTGATTTCCCCAAGGACAACCATGAATTACTGTTTGGATGGGATCCTATCTCTTCTGCTGCTGGACCCCTCTTTCTTTTTAAATCCATCCAACTGAGTCCTGTTCTGCTCCATTTCCTCCCAGTACCTCTTTTTCTCTCCTTTCACACCAATGCTGCTCCATGTGGACAATATATGTACCTGGAAGCTGGTGCAAGTGTAGGAATGTTATATAAATTAAACTAGGAGTTTTCTATTACCCACTTTAAAGAGAAATGCCAATGGAGTGTAAACTCCAAGAGAGCAATTGCATATAACCCCAAATGGCTTAGTTTGGGTTTGAAAATAAAATATGTGCCCCTCTGTTTGTAGCACATTTCATTTCTTTGCTTTGCTATCACTAATACGAAAGTGAATTTGCATTCCTTCAGCACCCAGCAAGTGATAGCATAGGCAGTTAGCCACCCAGAAGTGTGCTGGGTGACAGAGGAAACCAGCTGGAGATCAAACACTTGCTCTGCAAAAATCCACACTTGCATGTCCTATCCCACTACTGGGGGTGATCAATCAAGAGCCTGAAGGAGTCACACATTTGGGGAGGTGGAAAGGGTGGGAAATTTAGCAGCGGTTCCTTCCAAATCTGCACTTATGTAGAAACTAAGTATGTGTTGTATGTGGTGCCTCAGTCAGAACTTCGTTTGTCTAATTTTCTTCCCGATACTGTTGCTCCATCTTCAGATGCTCTCTAGAAGCCTTGATTCTCAAACTAACATCACTTGTCTGGATCTCATATTTGTATAATTTCCCATGTTCAGGGCTTGTCCATTATTAAATGTACGCTCCTCAGGGGCTGAGAGCTGGGTCTCCTCACGTTGGCAAAGCGCTCTCATAAACAATGCAAACACACAAGAAGCTGGAGATAAGCAGTTCACAAAAAAACCCACATCATAATGAGAGGTAAAAGCACAACGCTCCACATAGGGTTGTAGAAAGCGAACACTTCAAAAAGATAAATGCTACAACCTAGAAAATTTCATCAGCAAAAATATTCTGAGCAAGTTCCTCCAAATATGTGTGGAACATATGAAAATGGCATATCTTGTCTTATGCAGAGCTAGAAAAGAAAATGTTATTAGTGGGGATGACATATGTGAGCTTCACTGTGAATAAATATACAGTGTCTCTCTATATATAATATGCATAATAATAACACCTCAAATCTATATGGTGCTTTTCTTCCTAGGAACTAAAATTGATCTGTGGTTATTATTATCTCATTTATACTTTCAGATTTGTTTCACTTATATTTTGTGAGTATATTACCAAAATATAGAAATGTTTAAAAGCCATTCTTTTAGCTCTTATTTCCCATGTAGCTCTACCTTGCCATTATGCTCTCCTTAAAATGTAGTTAGAGGAAGAAACTATAATTCTATTACAGGATCCTGTAATTTATTCATAGGCCTAGATAGCAGATGTCTCCATGGTGCTGTTATGGGTCTCTAAAGACTAATAATTATGAGTTTGCTGCCCCCACCCTCATTTTAAGGTTTCAGAGTACAAATTCCCCAATGGGTCAGCATTTAGTGTTTGCATAATAAGTCAGGAAATATGTTTTTATTACCTTGCAGAGGGCAGGTTGTACATTAGGCTGTTATACTTGGTAATGATTTCTGAAAAAAAAAAATCAGTTAACAGATAAATCAGTCTACTTTCCAGTGATCCCAGAAGGGGCTACTGTTGAGTAGAGATTACTGAATTTTTGTTTTGTGAGTTTTGTTCTGTTTATGAAATGGGAGGTGGGGCTTTGGAGGAATGCAGAATGGGAACCTTTTCAGAAGGCTCTGAGGAACTAAGACCCAGAGGGCACCACACTGAGGGGCTTTGGGGAGGTCACTCAGCAGCAAGAGGGCACTGGGAACTGTTGATCAGGTGCTCAAAGGAGTTAGATGTCAATGAGGGGAGGCATGGAATAAAAAGAACCAAAGCCATCTACAGATTATTAGTTCTTCCCAAACACAAAATGGAAATCTGGACAGTGTTTGAAGTTAGGAAAGTACTTGGTCCTCTGGGCAGTCTTGCAAGCCAGACTTCAGAAAGCCTATTACAAGTCCACAGAACCAGAGAGACTGTGGTTTTCCTGGGGTCTCCCTGTCCTGTGATATTGGCATGGACTGAATTTCTTTTAAGTTCTAGGTGACAGTTATGGGGTCACCAAGGACTCTCATCCTTTGTCCCTGGTGCCCAAAGATGAGCTCAGAATACAATAGCAGATAACCAAGAATAGGTATGTTGATGAATTTATGGCCATTGGGCTGGCAACCAGGATGAAATTCCCTGGCTTCTCCCATTTGACCTTCTCTTTTTTACTGCCACAAACATCCTTACATCTTTGACTTTAATTTTCCCCTTTCATTGCAGAGATACTTTGCTCCTTGAAATATCGTTTTATTAAGGAACCTCTGAAGTTTGGAGGGGCAGCCAAATGGCCTGGAAGAATTGCCAGTTTTAGTCCTTAGATGATTTTAAATTCCTTCTTATGTCTTGTATTCTCTTTATTATATTTACCAATTGATAATAAATGAGATAGGAACACATTTGGGGTTTTTTCTTCCTGATCCCAGAGGGTAACAGAAGTAGTGAAGGGCTCTAAATTCTATTTGAAGAATCATTAGGGAGCCTTTCCAGAAGCAAACAATCTGGATTTTGAAAGATGAGCACTCATCAAGGCACAAAGAGGACAGTGTTCCAGGGCAGAGTGTGTGTAAAGTGTAACACGTACAAAGGTCCTGCAGCAGCAGCCCAGGGCTGCCTTTCCTGAGAACCCTGAATGCTCGTATTTGTGTAACAAAAATGTCACATAAGATGAAACAAAGCCAGAGAAGTATATGAATGGTCAGATTGTGAAGGATTCTTTTGTACCAAAGAAGTGTGATGTTACATGCCCGCAATTTCAAGTACTAAGGGAGGCTGAAACTAATAGGATTGCAAGTTCAGGTCCATCTGAGCAATTTAATGAGATCTTTTTCTCAAAATAAAATATAGAATTGTGCTGGTGATGTAACTCAGTGAGAAGGCCCTGGGGTAAGTCCCCAGTCCTGCAAAATTGTTGTCATCTTTGGCAGAAGTGGCAAAGATCAATCAAAGGAGGTGATGCTGGGACCCAGATAAATCAGAAGGAAGATGCTGGGATGCCTTCTAGGGAACAGAGGGGAAGAAGGGAGGGGACACTGAGTCACTAGCCAGGACCTCGTGTCCTGGATGTTAACAGCACTTGGAGCATGCCGGAAGACTTAGGGGTATCCTGGCCCACTGGGGTGCAATCAGCAGTCACAGTGACTTTCTCACCTGAAGCCTAAGGCACTGACTCACTCAGGCAGCATGCTCCACACCTGCCAGGCACTGTCTGAGCCACGGTGGCAAAGCTATGGCACCCGCGTCATTATGTTTTTCTTTTAAGACAAAAGATATTAATGTAGAGTTGTGGTTTTTTTTTCTAAACTAAAACCTCAGTACTCAGGTTTAATTTTTGTAGTGTTGGCACTTGGTGATAAATAAGTGGGTTCTGAGTTGCAGTTTGGCAGTTGGTCTCTAAAAGGTTTCTCATCATTGTTCTAAGTGCTTAGAAAACATTAACTAAGTTAATCCTAACTGTGGTTCCCAAGGTAGCACCTCTACCCCTGCTTCATAGATGAAAAGACTAAATCCCAGAGAAGCCATATAGCTGTACTGTCAGAGTCTGTGCTACTAACAGTGGTACAAGGCTGATCTCGGTTCCTTCAGCAACATTCATGAAATATTACCAGAGCAATTCTCTACCTGTTCAACTCCTGACCTTTGCTCCTAAGCACAATTCCCTCGCACAGCTGCTTCGAGGGTTATTCCTTCTTACCACTGGCAGCATTTTCGGCACTAGAAAGACAGTGTTTGCCACACAATTACAGCCCTCAACCTCCAACTTCCAGAGGTTTCAAATATCCTCAGTGATCCTGGCTTAGGGCACACTTGCCTATAGACTTCCCTCTCATGTGCTTGGATCACTTTCATCTCCCAAAGGATGAACTCAGAGCACCCTGTTCCAGCCTCATGCTTTGTATCTTGCATGGATTTACTAGGGCAGCCATAACGAATTACCTCACCAGGTGACTTTAATGACAGGAATTCATTTTCCTCCCATTTCTGGGGACTGAAAACTCAAGGTCAGGGTGCTCACAGGGTTGGTTTCCTCAGAGGCCTCTCTATTTGGCTTGCAGATGGCTGCCTTCTTGCTCCTTCTTCACAGAGACATCTCGCTGTGCACACATATGCCTGGTCTCCTCCTCTTACAAGGATGTGTCAGAGTGTACTAAGGTCCACACCAGTGGCCTCACTTTAACTTATTAGCCTCTTTATGGACCTTATCTTCAATTATGATTACCTCCTACAGTTCTAGGGGTTAGGATTTCCACATACCAATCAGAGGGTAGACGCAATTCAGTCGATAACAGGTCTCTTCTCACCATCATCTCCACTTGTCTAACTCATAGTGCAATTTTCTTCTGAAGACACGTCTCTAGAAAGACCCCATATAGTGGATACACAGTGAATCAAATTTAAATGTTCACTAACATGGATATTTCCAAAAAGGGGGAGATTTCGTATGTGTGATCCCTAAAGCGATATTCCTCTGCCTCACTTCCACAGAATGATTTGCACTCTGACAGCTCAAGGGGAGACCATGGTGATAAAAACATGCAGGCCAGCCATGAATCTCTTCATTTTAATGCACTTCATTAAAACTAGCATTTTTGTTGCAAAGACCTGCCAAAATGAATATTAGACAGAAATGCATGTTAGGCTGTTGTTGATCTCTCTGGGTAGATTGTACACTAAACAGTGCACTTTTTCACTCTGTTAGCTGCTAATACATAAAAGGGATGCAAAAATCAAAGGCAAAGTGTTTTAGCCTTACCTTTCAAGCATCACTATGGCTACCCAGTAGGGCTGAGTGGCAGAATCAGCCAAGGGGTAGAAGTCAACTAAATCTTTTCAAGGCTTTCTAGGCCTTTGGGCCTTGGCCACCTTCCCTGCTCTATAACCAGGATGTAACAGTTAGTGTCCAACCTGGAGCTTCCAGTTCAGCATAAAGCACATCCTAAATAATGCTTCTCCCATCTAGCAAGTGGTGTTGGTTTATGGTAAGGGCTGGGAAAGTCTTGGAGGAATCTGCTTTTGATTAGTATGGTGTATATACGCATGTTTGCATTACTACGTGGTCAAGAATGGAAACCAGAAGCTTTATGGAAACAAGAGAAAAATGCATTTAGCAGCTGGAAAAAGAAACTGTATGAAGAAATTGTGTGTCTGGAATTTTGTACAGCTTGATATGGAGTCATAGGTTGTCTTCAAACAATTCTCACTAGAATTCCTGCCTGCTGAAGTATAATTCAAGAAGAGCCTGTGGGGGTTAAGTGTTAAGAGATAATCCTGTCCAAGCAATTTCTTCCAAAACCACTGTTTATTGTAAAATAATCACCTTCACATCACTAATGTATTCTCTACCTCTACTACAAGTTTTTTTTTTTATCCTTCAAGCCCATTTTAACTCTGCCTTCATGTAGTCTTTCAAAGTGATGTGTCCCTACCTCCTCCGGTACAGAGCTAGGCTATGAGACAGACCACAGCAGGGACCGCTGGTGCTGGTTTAGAAGGGCAGATGAGATGCCTGAGTCACCATCAGCTAAGCCAGTGGTGGTGAATACTAGAAATCAGAGAACCAAGCATTCAGCCAGAATTCAGATTACTGAATATCCCTTCCTCCAAGATATCACCATTCCTGACTTAATAACTCCTTCGATCCTTACAAATCAAGATGCAGCACAAATTCTTAATATAACAACAAGTGCAGATTGGCATGACCACTGTATCTGTCAAGGATTCCAAATTGAGATTTTTTTTATAAGCTGCAATGCAACAAATACAGAGATAAGTGGGGAAGGACATAAATGAGTTCATTATTCAGACCAAAATATTAACCACAGTCAATGGTGACTCATAGGACAGTTTTTCTGTTGTAATAATTGGAATATATTTACTGCCCTTTTCTCTTTGCTGCCGAATTCGGATATGACAAACAAGAGCACCGTTGTTGACAGTGCAGCCTGGTCTTCCCCCCTCACCCCTGCACTCCCACCATTCCACCACCCCACACTGACACTGCACCAATTCCTAGTGCATTTGTTCACCTCTCCTGTTCACCTGACTCCTAGCAACATGTGGTGGTTCTAACTCCTATTCTATTCCTGGCTCACCTCACTGAGTTTCCACCTTGTTCTGAGTCCTGTGATAAGCTTTTGGTCAATGAAATACAGACATGGGCAGTGACTGTCAGAATCCAGACCCTAAAGCAGAAACAAGCATATAAATAACCACAAAGCACAGAATCTTCCCATGGAGGGAGACTGGAAACACCAAGGCAGTCTACTGAATGCACATTTCTTCTCATGATTTTTGTGATATTCCTTCACACTGGTTGATTTTTTTAACTCCTCCATCACTCTTACTTTGCTCTGTTTGTAGGTCAGCTTCTTCTGCTGACCATTTCTGTGTTGATGAGTTTTCCCCTGCATTGACATCTACCTTCTTTTCTTTTTATCTGTACATTTTCTTCAAATGACCTGATCCATTCTCTAAAATGCAAAGATCACATTTATACTGCAGTTTTAAAGTCTGAACCTTTCCCCTGAGCTCTAAACCCACAAACCAGTTCCTTATTAGGTTCTGCCCACAAACTCCTCAAATACAACATGCCCAACACGGAACACATTCTCTACACCCCTACCGCTTCACAATTTACTCCCACTCATAATTCTTTCCATGGAGATCTTGCCATCATCCTGATTAGAAAACGCCATCCCCGCCTCTTCTGTGCCACTCCATTTAGTGGTCATCATTGCACATTTCCCTCTGAAGAGCCTCAGCATTCACTCTGCATCTTGCTTACTTGCAGTGTCTGATGCCTTCACACACCATCTTCTGCGTGGACCACTGCAGTAGTCTCCCATCAGGTCTTTGTGCTTTCGGTTTCAATATCTCTTCACTCTAGTCCATACACTGTACTGATACTAAAGAAATCTGTCTTACCTAGCTCTCCAGTTTTTAAAACCATCTGGAGGTCCCATTTCCTCTAGAATCATGACTGAGCCCTTCACTTACCTTTCTAAGTTGCCTTTCACTCTGATTCTGGATACCTTTACTTTGTCCTACCCTCTCTCCCAGTTACCAAGTAGTTTCTAATTTAGCCGCAAGAGGCCACACAACTTGACTTATATCCAACATTATGGCTCCTCCATATCTCTGTGTGTCTTTTCCCACCAATTAGAAAGCTCTAACTGCATGTCCAGCTCAGAACCTTATTTGATGAAATTTTACTTGTGTGGGGGAGCCTCTAGTACAAAACTTTTCTGTTCTCTGAAACTTTTCTGACTCAACTGAACATCATTTGAGGTTGTGATAATAAAGCAGCTATTAAAATTTTCCATTTGGATGCCACCCTCCTGGTAATACAGTGTATTTATCACTTTCTCATCGCTGGAACAAAGTTTCTGATATAGACAATGTAAGGAGGAGATGTTTACTTTGACTCATACTTTCAGAGAGTTCATTCCATAGTTGGTTGGCTCCAAAATAGAAAGGGCATGATGGAAGGACCTGGCAGAGAAAAAGTGGTCACTCCACGTCTTCAAAACAGAAACAGGAGGGAGGCAGGGACAGAACACACCCTCCAGATCATTCCCTCGGTGACGCTTCTCTTCCGCTTAACCACTGTCTCCTAACAGCACATTCTACTATGAACCCACCAATGAGTACAGCACCCCATGATCCAGTCACTTTCCGAAAGCCCCACCTCTGAACTCATGAGATTCGGGGGAGATATTTTACACCTGAACCATAACAGACAGTGAAATCTCCAAAAGCAGAGACTGCCATGTGGGTAATTAGAGCCCTGAGAACATCTAACTGCAGCTTCTTATGGCCAGTCCAGTCCCCTATCAGCCACACTCACTGGTCATCTCCAACAGCTGCTGCATAGGTCTAGCAACTTAACCAAGCTCAGCGCCTCCCTCACAAAATGAGCCTGAATCCCATATCTCAGGTGCTGGCAATCCCCAAACTGAAGGTCATTTTGAGTCTTATTTTCTGTCCACATTTCTCCCAAGTGTCTTTCAGGTCTCTGCCTCCTCTTCATCTCATTGCCAGCGCCCTACTCCTGACTTCACTGATTGCTCCTATTCCAGTAGCCTCCTGACCAATCACACTACTCCAAGTCTCTACTAGTTCAGCTCCCATACTGCCGCTCCATGGCATTTTTGTAGATGAGAACCCTCCCCTTTGACCTCTCAAAAAAGATGCACTGTCCTTACAACAAGCTTCTGTGATCACTGTTGACTACCAGTGTAGCCTCATCTCCTCTGCCCCCTGGATCTGCTTCACACTCCAGCCACCCTGAAGCACTTCCAGGGCCCCCCAGACACTGTGCTGAGTCTCACCACAGTGGCTTTGCTTATGCAGATTCCTTCATTGAATGCCCTTTCCTCTGTGTATTCCTGCTCACACTTTAGACTAAATGTCTCTTCCTGTTGACAACTTTCTTAGATTTCTCAGGATTCTTCAAATTGAATTAATTCTTTCTCCTCTGTGTTCTTATGCCTCTTCATGTTGTTGCACTTACTAAAATACATTCCTTGGAGTCAGGAGTCATTTTACATGTAATAGATACTCAGAAGAGATGAATAAATGCAGTCATATAACAGATGCTCAGTTTAATCTCACAGGAATCCCATGGAGCAAGTATTGTCCCCATCCGTATACAATTGAAAGAATTAAAGCTTGTAGAGGATAAGTGGCCTAAAGATGGAATAAAGATTCAGGCTCACATCTGCACCTTCATTCCATATCCTTCCTCCAAATTATGCCACTCTCTTCTCTATGAGAGCAGCAGCAGTAAGCTCTTCTATCCACAGAAGATCCCAGAAAGGGAGGTGTCCCAACTGCCCCCAGAGCAAGACACCCTGTGACACTCCAGGAATTCCTGTCCCTCTGTAATCCTGCTCCTTCACTCTGCCTGTCTGCAGAGTGAGCACAAGCACTCAATGCTGCCATATCATATTGCAGACTTCTATCTAATTTGCCATTCCCTGCTCCCTAAGGACACATTCACTTTAGTACTTTAAAGGCGAGCTTCTCTCCATGAGGCAGGCATGAATCCATTTTTCACTAGCATTCACATTATAGGAAATGCAGTGCTTTATATATTAATGAGTAATTTTCTTTGCCCAATACAGCTCAGAATTCAATAAATGCTGTTTAAGCTTAATTATCCCAGTCTTAGGTCAAAGAGCAGGATTGGTCAGGGGGAGAGAAAGTTCCTACATATTTCCTTTCCTTTTCCCTGGCTTATATTCATGATCCTCAGGTGTCAGTGTACTCTGCATGATTATCACTGTTATCCGGGATGACAGCTATGCTTTCTAGCCTTGTGGGTCAAAGTGGACTCATCTGACATCTCTACAAATTCATGGTTATGTCTCTTGTGGCTCTCTAGACACAAACCCACTGAACATCTCCCCACTAGCAGCCTGAAAATCCCTCTGTTAGAGAGTCCTGCATGTGAGTTAAGTATTGTTCCATTTTCTGTCCTCTTTTAGAATGGAAAATCTCCAAGAGGAGTCTTGGTTATAGTCTGACTTCATAGACTTTATTCTTTATTTTGTTTAACATCATTTTGTTTGGTAAACAAAGTCAACTTGGCATTTAAACTTTGGTTTGAAGGGATAAGGAAAATGAAGAAGCAGAAGACAAACTTCTCAGTCTTTGTCCCTCTCCCAAAGGTTGATTCCAGTAGCTGGGGTTGCAGATGGAGACAAAATAGGCCAATGAAGAGGCTGCTTGTGGTCTCACACTGCAAGGGAGTGGGCATCATCCTTGGGCAGACTATATTTGCCCAGCCCTGCTTGCAGGATTTCTAAGGCACTTAGGAATATGAGTCTAGGTCTGCCTCTGCAAGGAATAATAATTCAGTAAAATCTCAATTAAAACCAACTCATAAATCACATTTAATGTTGCCCTGATGGGTCGAATCTAATATGCCAGACCTATTAATCATTTACCAGACCCCTGAATCCCAGCCTCTCTCTTCTGAGGGTTCAGGGGTTAAGGCCTAATTTCTCCCATCCCTGATACAATTTAATTAGACCCCAGAGAGAAGAGGGCAGGAAGGTTTGAGACTGTGTCATGTCTCAGATGTAGAGCTTGGCAGCTTGGGTAGTACTGGGAGCCCAAGAGGGGAGAGGAGCCCAGATTCCTAGGCAGGCTGGCTTGGCTGCTGAAGTGGAGCACACCTGAGGGTGGTAACATGCAGATGTGGGAAGCAGGAGAGCAGTCTGGCAGTGTAAACAAGTTCTGCATAGGGTCAGACATGATAAGTGGACCTTCTCATGAGCAGGGGATCTGAGGGAAGAAGCTAGATTAACTGACATAAATCAGCACAGCAGTGTCCCTCATAGAGTGGTGGTGAGCATTTGGCCATTCCAGGAAAATTAGGGTGTGGGCATCAGGGTCTTATAACTGGGCAGAGAGTTAGGTCTGGACTTCAGTCTCTGAGAAGAGCACCAAGTCCAAGCCCAGGAAATGTGGGGCACAGCATGAAGGTCAACTGTGGGAAGAAGGACTGCACGTTTGTCTAGTTAAAACAGCAGCCAAGTGGCCAAATGGTGAAAACAAGTTCTGCAGATGAGGAACCAGGGTGGAGAGCCTATACCATGAGCTCGGGGGGCTCTCAGAGCCAAGTTGGTAATCGTCAGAAGAGCTGAGGCTAAAGATTGACTAGGACATGAGGCCTGAAGGTAGACACTGACATTTGAATCCTCTCTCTATGGCCTGAGCAGGCACCTCACCTCTCTGAGTGTCAATTTCCCTACCTATAAAATGGGTTTGCAATATTTAATTTGCAAAATTGTTTTGAATATGAAAAGGGAGACACATAACAGTGCCTGGTGTCACGTCTACATGTACTAAGTTGAGGGGACATTAACTGATGGAAGTTCTAGTGAACACTGAAAAGTCCACTTCTACAAAGCCACTTTGAGTAGACAGAGGCAAAACTGACATTGTAGAGGCAGGATCCAAGTTGGTAAAACAAGACTGGGGTACAAGACGATGAGGACCAAGTATGTGCTAGTTGTCTCAATCTACCTTGTACCACTATGGGGACTCCCAATGGTTATATCACCAAGCAGGTACTGAGAAGGGGATGCGGAGGGGTTAAGGGACCAGAGGTAAAGTGAATGTGGGCAGATGGGCACACTGGCATGAGGTCAGGGGTGGGAGGCAGTGCTGGCTGCAGAGTTTAGCTAGGGGCTTTGGGCCAGGTTTCACCAAGATGAGGATGGGGTAGGTTTGCATACTTCTTCACTCCCTCCTTCTCTTTTCTTTCTTTCCCTCCTAATTCCTTTCTACATATATTTCTGCATCTCCTACTCTATACCAGGCATGAAGGACTTGATGTTAGGAACTTGGGTGGAGCCAAAGCTGCAGGGATACAGAGCCTGGGAAGCAGAGTTCCCAACTCTGAGGGAAAGCAAGCACCCTTTTATTTTTTGCAAGACCTCATTTTGAAAAATCCCATAAGGACACTTAGTTGCCTAATGCTTAACATACATTAAAAACTACTTAAACATTTGTCATCAGGTCTAGTTTTGTGCCCCAGACTGACACAACATAATACCAAGTGTAATCAAAACTATGATAAAAGTTTAATTTTTTTAAAGTTTATTACTGTAAAAAAAAATACATTGTCATTAAGCCCTCTCAGAGGAACCCCCTGGCTTTGAACACACCTATCACACTGCGCTGTCACTTCTCAAACTCCTCACTCGTGACTGAGCTGCCGTATCATAGCTGCTTCAATGTCTTGAATCAATTCAAAACGTTTACCTGCCATGGTCATTTTGACTTTGGGGAAGAGCCAGAAATCATAAGATGCTTCCAATGAGGACGCACTAACTTTTATTTTCTGATCTTGCCTCTCTGTGATGGCACTCTGTTGCAGTAACCATATTTGTTATCATACCTCCAAAAGTCACTTGTGGTAGAGGACTTCCAGAATGACTGCAGAAAGTGGCAAGAACAATGGGATAAATGTATTCAAAATAAAGGAAAGGTTTTTTGGGGGAGATTAAAGGCACTGTGTCTTTTACTGTAATACTTTTTTTCTTGTAACCAGGGATCAAACTCATGACCTCACACTTGCCAAGCAGGCACTTTTGCCACTGAGCTATATCCCTGACTGTAATACGTTTTTTTAAAAAATTTAACATTCGCTATGTATTGTGCTCACACCTTATAGCTAGCATTTATGGAACATTTATAATGTGTCAAAAACAGAGCAAACATTTGCAAAAGTTTTTTTTTATTTTAACCTTCTTGACCTAGAAGCTTCAGTATCTTCATTGCCTTCACTTTATAAAATAGGAAATGAGCCTGTAAGAAGCAAAAGATGCTTGCCAGGATCTTACAGTAAGGAAGAAGAGAGCTGGGGTTTTGTTCAAGGCCAGCTGATCTTTCAGTGTGTGTGTGTGATCAGCCCTCTTCTAGGGCTAGTGGGAGTCCCCCTTGTTCCTCCAGGATGCAGGGCTGCCACCTAGCACCTGCCCTGGAGAACGTCGATGTTTCTCCTACTAGTCTACGCAGAGACTGAAACACATAGCTGAGTGTTGGTGGTGACTTCCCATGGTGGCCCAGACTTGGTGCCCTCTTAGGGACCTGCAGGGCAGGAACAGGCTTGTCCAGACTGGCAGCTCTCACTCTTCTCCTTTCTAAGACAGTCAAAACCCACTCTCCAGGAGCAGACTGGTAGTTAGAGTTCTCAAGCTATTCATTTGAATAATTGTCCTCATTTGCAGTGCTCTTTCCATGCTACCAGAATAGGAAAAGAATTAAATGAAGTCAACTGTAGGGTGGAAGAAAATGAAAAACTAATGTTTTCTATTATAAAGAGCATCTTCTGGCTGTTAATGCGGTGTGACAGAGGAAGGTCCTGAAAGGGCTACTTTTCCACTCTAGAAAATGACATGCACTCCACTTCACACACATCCTTTCTGTTCACAGCATTTTCTCTGCCTGTGACTAAGGGATGATCTGCCATTGCCCAGGTGCTGGGTTGCCTGTGTTCTAGGTGTCAGAGCCCATCCTAACAACCCTTGCCCTTCTTTTGCATTGCTCATCTCTGCTTCTCTGCTTCTTCTAGTCTTTTGGTCAATTTCTCCTCTTCCCTGGAGTTGGCAGCCTTCTAGCTTTGTACAAGCTACAATCTTTCTTAATGGGTTCCTTGTTCTTATTCAAGATTGTTTCCATTTTACTCAATAGTTCAATTCTGGGTATTGGATTTCTGAAGGCCTATGGCTCCCAGAACAAAGGTTAATCCAAGTCTATTTAACCTGGTAGACAAAATGGATTTACTCCTCATTCAGAAGTGCCAAGTTCAATGCAGTTGGGATTTGTTCTATTATCAAATAATTCTTTTCCTTGATTATTCCCCTTTGAGTCCAAGGCTTTCTATTAAGTGTTAGGTGGGACAGATTTGTGGTTTAGATTTTGCAAAGGAAACAATTAGTGATGTGAGAATCCAAGAGCCAATTACTCAGAATTAACAAGCCTCTCTGATGACTATATATTCTTTTCAATAGCATATGCATGGCTCAGATTCAAGAACCCTGACACAGATCAGACTAGAGAAGAAAAGAGCATCACTTTCTCCTCTTTGTATATACCTGGATTTGCTACCAACTCTACTGGAAATTATATGCTTTGTGATTGTCTATTTGGCAATCTTCTCTCATTTTGTCTTTCAACAGAATCCCAGTTTGGTTCAACAGTTTAATGCCCATTTAGGAGTAGGCTAAGCCTTACTCCACCTCCTGGTCAGGAAGGAGAAACGTTAATTAATCTAAACCAATGATGGTAATTCTGTTCTCTCTCGCAAGTATATGTCACAGAAATGGGCACACAGCACACTTCTGCCAAGGAGCTAAGAAGCAACTTTAGGGGACATCCTCACTTTTAAAAGGGGATGAAAAGAAAGGAAACTCCCTCTTACTCCATCTTTGATGTTGCTAAGTGAAGAGGTGATAACTAGAGCTGTGACAACTATTAGGGAATCAAAAGGAGTCTAGCTTGAGAGCAAAGACTAGCATGATGAGAACATCGGCATAAGGAGTCAGAACTAATCTCATTCCATGATGAGGCCTGGAACCACTAAATAAACTGACTTTGCCCATGTTTTGGCTTTGGACAGATCCACATATTGAAAGAAGGGTAAAAGCAGGGAGGCTGAGGATACTACCAAGAGCATACTTAATAAAGTTTATGAATTAAAACAAGGAAAGGGCTGACATTTCTGGAAAACAGATTCCTGTTGGAAACATCCACATAGGAAAATCTAATGGGTCCTGTAAGGTCATCCACTGTCTCCGGATTTTGGACTCTGGTCTCTGTGGGTGAGAATAGCTACAGAACTGTCTTGGGCAGAGCTTCACTAGTGTGACTCAGAGAAAACTACCCTTATGCTCTGGTTCCTGACTTCTAGAAAGTTCCTGTTGGCCTGTTTCCTTCTCTAATAAAAGTAGAACACAATTTGACAGAAGCAATCTCTAAAACGAGGTCCATCCCTGTGTTAGAGATAGGATAAAAATTATCTTGTTAGCAAAGCAAATCATTAACCAAAAACTTCCTGGCAGGGAAGAGTGCAGCCCTTTTTACTCTTCTCCCATGGCCCTTTCAACCATGGCTCATGTTCTCTGTCCCACTTTCCTTGTCTTCTTGCCCTTGGTATTTGGGGGGAAGGGAGTGCTTATCATTGGCAGTGGTAGAATCATTTTCAAATTGTCAAATTTACCCTGTTTCGATGTACTAAGTAAGTTTGAAGGCAAAAGGGGACATCCCCACATTTAATCATCATTATGATCCTAGAACTGGTTCCCAGTGAACCCAAATATTGAAGCTGCTTGTTTTACTACAGAATCCAAATACACAAAATTAGCAAGATCAGCTCTCAGTGTTGGCTGCTGCCAAATAAGAGTTGGGTAAAGTCCTGTGTATATTATTAAGTTGTGCATAATGATGGTGTGTGTCTAGAAACCAGCTTTCACGGAGGAGTACAGCTTTATCTCACAGGCTCTGACAACTTGTTTGAACCAAGGAACACATGTTGATTTTTCTCCTTTCCTGTTATTATGCCATTGTCAGTATCCACACAGAGCATGAGGAGCCTGACCCTCAAGCTCATCACAGCATGCTGTCACACACCTGCAATCCCAGAACTCTGAGAGATTGATGTAAGTAGATTGCAAGTTTGAACCCAGCCTGGAAGGTTAGCAACTTAGTTATTGTGAGACTGGGATGCTAACCCAATGTGAAGACCCTGGGTTTAACTCCCAGTACCACAAAAATAATAAATTAAGTTATATTATATTATAAAAAATTAAAAATTTCAATCTTTCTAATCTAGAAACCAAGGCTCCTGAGCAGTGAAAGTAGCTTGCCAAGCTCATGCTGCTATTAAAGCAGTGACAGTCTAGAGTCAAACTTGCCCTCACCAAGTTCTGACACTGCCTGGACCCCCTCTCTGCAAAGGATAGGGGAGAAAAAAACAAAAAGTAGGATAAAGAAAAAACAAAATGGGCCTGGGACTTAGCTCAGTGGCATAAGCACCTGCCTAGCAAGTGTGAGGTCATGAGTTCAATCCCTGGTACCAAAATAAATAAATAGATAGATAGACAGGAAAAGACAAAGCAAGGAAAAGCAAAATCACTGAAATAAGAAATAAGAGATGAACTAGAAGGAGACCGTTAAAATGCATAGGGTTAGAAAGGAATAAGTCTCATTGAGAAAAAAAAATGAAAAATTGACAAAAACAGAAAATTATGTGCTGAAGCAATAAACACCCCAAAATATGAAACAGTGAGATTTCCCAAGAGATATCAAAGAAGGAAATCAAAGTAACGAAGAGAATAAAGGAGCATGAAAGGTGGAAAGAAAAATCTAGATGTGGAAAATTCATTTTCTATTTTTTTATGGAAAATTCCTTGTAGGGTATTCAAGTGGAGAATCAAGAAGAGAACCTCTGATAAAGCCACAATTCAGCTCTGACATTAATGTTATCTAATCTTTGGGGAAGCGAATCTAATATTTAAAATTTTAGACAGCCTCTGGTCTCTCAGCATGATTCTTTAAATCTAAAGGTGATCCAGGGGAGGTAAAACATTTTCTTGGGAGCAAAAACTGTCCCTCCTGTGAGGTAAATTACATCTTCCTGGACACTGAGTGCTATAAATCTTAGTCCGGGCAAATTGTAACAATTGACTGCTATGAACCCCAGCTAGAGGTCAGCAGCTAAAAGAGGCTGTGGATCATGATTCTCCAAAATTGCAGACCCCTGCAGTGTGGAAATCATTTCGGGGGCTCCTGGGTTTCTCCTCCATCCATTTGGGATCAAGGAGAAAAAGAGTCTGGAGGCTTTGAGTGATTTTTCACAGAAGCCAAGGAAAACAAGCTGAACAGCAGAAACTGCCTCTGCTGGGAGCACCTCTTTGGCTTCAACCATGGGAGTATTCATCCATGTGTGTGCGTGGGCATTGCACCTTGTGTGTGCGCGTGGAGGGTGAGTGTGTATATACAATGTGCACAGATGTGCATGGGTGTAGGTGCATGTGTGCATTCCATGTGTGCACATGTACTGGTGTGTGTATGCCATGTATGTGCAGATGTGTGTGCAGGTGTGTTCACCAGGTTTGCATAGAAATGTGTGAGTGCGTTGTTCATACGCATCTGTATCAGTACCTGTGTGTACACACCCTCATGAGTGGGTGCATGTGTGTACATTCATGTGAATGCGTCTATTGTCACACGTGTGAATGCACTGCCTCCTCCCCTAGCCCTTGAACACAACAATAAGATCTCCATAGAAGTGTGTCTAAAGAGGCATCCTAGAGTAGTCAAAGCACTGAACTCAGAGTTAAAAAACCGAACTGGAGCATATTTTGAGGAAATTTTCTCTCTTACCTTCTTTGACACCAAAGATAAGCTCTTTAGCCTTTCTGAACCTTAATTTCCATATCTGTCAAATGGGGTAACAATTCTTGTCTCATTAGTGTGATGATCCAGTGAGGTCGTATGTGACACAGTTGAGATCTTACTCTTTTAGAGGCAAAACAGAAAGTGAGCAAGGAAGGCCAATTACTAATAATCATTCCACATGAGCCCAATATTTGTCTCCTTTAAACCCAAGTGCTGGCTGGAGGGAGAACGGTAGAGACTCAGGGATAATGGCACAGATATCCTGGTGTCTCTTTCCCGCAGGCAGAAGTGAAGGACCTCACAGGCCTCGGAGGAAGACCCCAGGGCGCACATTATTATTCTTTCCAAAAGCGGATGGGTGTCCTGGACTGGCACTGATGCTAAAGGGAAAGAAGTTAGCAGGAGGCAGGCAAGAGCGACTCCTTCATGAGGCATCCTCCCTGCCTGGCTGGGTGCTGCTCCCCGCCTTGAGCGTGTGTGGCCACCCCTCCTCTCCCTGGGATCCCTGAGCCAGGCAAGTCCTCCATCTGCCTCCGCCGCCCCTCCTCTCCTCTGAAAGGCGAAAGCACCCTGCCTCCAGCCCAGGGGAAAAGCCAGATTAACCTTTCTGACACTACAGCAAATGTTAACAGTCTGCCTTGCCTTTCATAATGCCAATCCAGGCACTAGTCAGTCACCATCTGTTAGAAATACAGAGAATATATGTCAAAACTCACCCGCACATGCTGAACCGGAAAAGAGCAGTTATTACTGAAAACTCTATATACATTATTTATCAAATGAACTCTCAACAGTAGGAATACAATTCATATCTCTCTCTCTCTCTTTCATTTCAATAAGAGATGAAGGAAACCATTTATAGCACCTTTCAAGGCATTACGCATGCAGCAGTATCTCTGGCTAGGGTTTAAAGTCAGCACTGTGTTGCCTGAAAGGGGTGGGCTGCTTGGAGTGGGCATAAACACTTCCTGTCTGCCAGGCATTCACAGACTCCCCTCTCCAAGGCCACTGCCACCGCTACCTCCCTACCTTCTGGGCATGTGGACAAGTGGATTTCCCTTCAGCTCTGCAGACACCTGTAGGGAGGAGGCAACCTTGGCTCAGAGGAAGGTAGATAACTTTAAAATGCATTTTCTTTGTGATGTCAGCTTTAACAAATGATCACAAGGTGGGGAAGTTGCTCCCAATGGGACCTGTTTGGGGTCAAGTTTGGCTTCCATTTGTTCTCACAGTAAAGACCAGAAGAAATACATCTCTGACTCACTTTGGACTGATATAAAACATTAAAATGAAGGCCATTCATTTTCCTAATCTTGTTGCCTCAGAGTTAGGAGGTTTGCCTGGGAGAGGGTGGAGAAGATGGTGTCAGCAGTGGAGGTTTTTCAGTGACAGTACAGGGGATAGTGATGGTGGAGATGGCAGAAGGGATAGCGGCAGCAGAAGTAGTGACAGTGGTGTTGATTGTGATGATGGGGAGTAGTTTGGTGGTGCTGCCAGTGTGGTGGTGGTGGTGACAGCCATGGTCTGTGCGCTATGATATGATATAATAATACAATCCCATATTCATAGGAATTTTTGTTAAGAACTAGCATGATTCTTTCAAAAGGAACATTTTGCCCCTAGGTCAAATCTGATTTCCATAAAACCCTTGTCTGAATTTCTTTCCATCTGTTTATCTCGGAGTAGAGGGCACAAAATGAAAATTCCATATGTGAGGGACTGACTGCCTGTTGGTGCCCACTGTGCTTCTTAATTTACCAACTATGTATCTCAACCGTCTTGTTTCCTACAAGCCAAGTCCTGCTTGCTGTTCATCCCACCCCCTGCTGCACCCACACCTCTGCCCCATGGGGAGTCCCTCCTCCAGGGCTACTCATTGGGCCTAACTCATCTAGTGCCTTAGTCATTATTTATCTAGTTTGTATGTGCTGGTGACCCCTAACAGATTATAAGGTCCTTGAAAGCAGGGAAGTCTTGTCTTTCTTAGATCCCATATGCTTCAAGTAAATATATGCAACTGATGCATGGGTGGATAGATGGATGAATGGATGGAACTATCATGTTATTTTCTCTTCAAAAATACATGGCATAATAATGCCTATAATAGATGAGAAATTAGGTTGAGCATATAAATCTTCTCTGATCTTGCATAAAAGACAATACAATTACTGCTGCTGCTGCTGCTACTACTACTACTATTGTCAGAATTTATCGAGCTCAGCACTAAGCTCTGTGCTAAGTAGTTCACTTGCATATCTCCTTTAATCTGCACAATGCGCATATGAAGTAGTTGCTAGTTCTCCACTTAACAAATGGAAAACTAGCAGCAGAGATTTTAATAATTTGCGTTATGGTCTCATGGTCCAAAGTACTAGCTTTGGATTGAGAGATGTGTTCAAATAATAATGGTCATTTTTCAGTTGCCTGATCTCAGTTCCTTCATCAGGAAAGTGGAGAAATAGCACTTAGTTGTACAAAGGAGGATAAAGTGAGGAAAATCTTTCTTTCTTATGTTACAAATAATAATATAATATTATCATGAATTTTGCATACATATCTTTGCTCCTTGCCCAGGATCCCCCCCACCAAAAAAAGTGTTCAATAAATAGCAGGGTTTTTTCTCTGTGTTTCTGCTGAAGGGCTTCTTGCTTTTAAGTAATGGGAAAAAGTTCAATTACAGATCAGATTGTAAAGCTCCTGCTTCCACACACTGTGTACTCAGCCTCGGAAATGAGTTATCTCCTGGAGCATAGAGGCTGGGTCACAAAAGTGAGGATACCACATGATGACATCAATGATGAACCAGGAACCCTGGCAAGTCAGCACATCCAATAGGACATACCTCAGTGCTCAGCCATCCACCTGCATGTACTGGGAGCACTGAGCCCCTGTAATCATAACAGAAAGGCTCAGCCATCCATCTGCATGTACTGGGAGCACTGAGCCCCTGTAATTATAGCAGAAAGGCTGCGAGTTCAAGGCTAGTCCCGGCCACCTGGGCGCTAACGTCTCTCCTGCTGCCTGAGTGGCCTATGAGAACGGAGTCCTCCAGCTCATCTGCGTGGTGTGAGTAGGTCTGCAGGAGCCAGCAGCCCAGGCCTTCCAGGCACCCAGAAGCCCACAGGCAGCAGCTCTGGGGCTACATTTCTCTTCTGCTGCTCTACCCAAGTGTTAAAAATTAATTTAACTCTGATCGCACTGACAGGGGAAAAGTTAATAGAAGTTTTATTTTTAATATATGAGGAACTTTAACAGGATTTAAGCTTAATGCCTCAGAAATGGGAAGGGCTGCTGACAATTTATCTATTAGAATCTGCAGAATTCAGTGGGCAGCTAAAGAAATGGAAGAAGCATTATTCCAGCAGCTACAGGCAGGATTGAAATGCCCCCCACAGCACTTGGGAGAAATCCCAATAGTCTGCCAACCCAAGAAATTGACTCATAAATTACCAACCCTCAGTTTCCCCCATTACCTTGACCTCCAGTTTTCTTTTCTATCCAGAAAATATATCATTTCAATTTTTTTAAGATATAATAGAGCTTGTCACTTAGAATCATAGAATTTTAAAGCTGATTTCTTATGGCTATAATAATTTATGATACTAAGAGATGTGGAGAGAAAAGTTTAAAACAGAAAATTGTACTGAATTCAAGCCGTACATTTTATTTTAGACCTGGCTGTTGGCTGTTTTCAAAAGCTACCGACTTAAAAAACTCTCCCATGCAAAACATTCTTCAGTACACTTACACTTGAGTGCTCAAATGGTTCAATGTTAGAATTCCTGTATTTCATTAAGAAAACCATCAACCACTTTAACTTTGAAATTCTTTCACCATATATTTATTAAGCATCTACTACTGAGTAAAAAGACATGGGATCAAAGGTACTCCTGACCTTAGAGCTGGTACATATGTAGGATGACCACATATCCTCAGTGCCCAGGATGAGCGCAATTATGCCTGCTGGTCTTGAAAGAATTATTAACAGTGCTATGTTCACTCTCAAAGCACCCTAGTTTGGGTGATAAATCATATCATCACTGTACCTTTAGGATTTTGGCTTTTACTATGAGAATGTAGGGAGTCAGAGCAGAGTAACAGGACCTGACTTCCAATCTCAAACACTCACTCAGGACACTCTTTGGAAGAGACTGAGAAGGAGCTACAGTTAGGTGGGAGTAGGGAAGTAACCTCAGAGAGCTTAGAGGAGCTCAAGTTGAAGCATCTGCCTCTATAACCTCTCTCTTCCATTTGGGCTGGCTGCTGAGGGCCTGTCAACCCTGCTAGTACTTCAGAGTCTAATTTAAACATTTCCTTCTGAAGATTTCCTGAACTCAGGTTCTTAGCCCAAATCCTCTCAAAATGAAAGAGCTCCTTGACTGATGCTTTTTGGCATTTTGTTTTCAAACCTATTATAGTGTTTACACTTTGTATTTAGATATTAGTCTGTATGCCGACTTCTGCTAGACAGTAAAGATCTTTCTTTTGAATGGGGAAATGCCTTTTTATTGCAGCCCTAAAATAGGGCAGATACTAATAATATTCTGTGCTTTCTATATAAAAATGTGCATCAGTGCTAAGGAATGTAATATTGATCCCATTCTGGTCATCAATGCAGCAAACCTCCCCTAATGTTAGGATGCATAGTTGGCTATTTCATTTCATGGATCAGGAATTCAAACAAAGGCTAGCTGAATGGCAGCCTCTGGCTTGTGGAATGGTTGGTGGCTGCCAGATCCAAGGCCTGAGGACCTGATTCCAAGGCTTCTTTGCTCCACGATTGGCCTTCATACTGACACCTGGACTGCCCTCACTGGGAATGTCTGAATGTTGGCCTGAGTCCCTACTCATGACCTCTCCAGTGTGGTGGCTTCTGTGCCGGCTCAGTGTTCCAGAGAATGAGGAAAATTCTCTGTGGCCTTCATGAATGAGCCTCAGAAGTCACATAGCATCATCCCAACACACTCTGTTTGTTGATGCATGAAAACTCTTCCCAGATTAAGAGGAGGGGTCATTCCTTAGAGGGAGGGTGTAAAGAATTTACAACCATACTGTAAAGATCCCACAGCTTCCACTGAGCCAATGAGGAAATAAAAATCCAGACAATACAGATGACTTGTCCAAAACCACATAACAAAGTATGTTGGAACCAATTTTCACAGTGCTCTGCTTTGTAGTGAAGTCCAGGTTCTGTCCAACTTGTCCAAGTGCCTGGTGTGGGGAACAGAGAATGTCTGAGTTCCATGCCCTGTGCTGAGCAGAGTCCAACACACTGTGAAGGAGTGATGGATCAATGAACGCAGCCTGAGCGCAGTCCCTGAGTGTTTTGTTTGCTTGTTTGTTTGTTTGTTTGTTTTTGTCGTTGTTGTTCTACTTCTTGTAACCTAAATAAATGAATGATCGTAACAAAAGAGATTTCACGCAGTGACAAGAGACATAGAACCCATTCGGGGATGTGGGGATACATCTTGGGTAAGACTCTGTCTGCTTAAACCCTTCTAACTTAAAAATGTTCTTATTCCCATTACTGGCCCCAGCAGGAAGATAATCAGAGTCATTTAGAAGATGGAGACACAGCAGCCAGCGGGTGGCTTTGGTAATAATTGGCTAATGCACATCTTTCTTCCCCCATAAGGGTAATAAGAAGCCTGACAACAGGCAGACAGCACCTGTCTCTGAGAGGCTGACCTTGCCCACCCACCCCTCAACACTGGCCTAACCTTTTTTTATAAAGGTGAAGTGTGGCTAAAAAGAAAGCATTTTCACCCTTGATCATCAATTGGAAATTAGAGACCTGAGCCTAAGGAATGAGATACTGACCTTGTTCTGGTCATTAATGCAACAAATCTCCCTAATAAAGCAAGGAAGAGGAGCCTCAGGACCCAAAGAGCTGACAGGAGAGGGGCACAGATGGCATGCTGTTGGTTCCTATCCCATTTCTGCCTCAGTTGAAGCTCCTACTCCTCCTCCCTTGGCCAATGTTGTAGCTGACTCTGAGAGGAAACCTGGGACAGATCAACATATGCATGGCCAGGGTATGTTTGACACACTGATACCCAGCTATTTCCTCTCTCCACCATGTCAGGCTGTGTTCTCAGGGAGCTTGGAGGTGACAAGTGACACCTGGGTGGGTGCACCCAGAGCCATTCTTTACAGAAGTTTACCTCAGTTACCACGCCATATAATATACAGAAAGAGAGGCCCGTTAGTCTGTGTCTCTCCAGTGTTCAAAATGCTAAGTCATATTTCAGGCCTGGCTAGATTTCTCCTCCAACAGTAAGAGCTATGGTCCTGCCAAGCTGGAAACAGAGAGCTATACCTGCTGCTGAGGTAGACGAACTCCATAAAGGGCTATGGAGATGCCCACTGCTGTACAATATGCCACTGGTTCCACACGACTGCTCTTCAGGCTGGGATGAGCTCCATCCCAGTGTCACAGTGACAAAATCCCCCACTGGAGTGACATAACCCATGGTCCCACTTTTAGAAGCAGCATGGCACAGTAGAAGGAGGACCAATCTGGAGGCCTGAAAGCCTGGCTGTTAGATAATCCCTTCTACTAACTAAGTGGCCTTGAAAAGACTTTAAATACCTCTTTGGGTCTCAGTGTCCCCAAAAAGCAAGTAATTGGGCCAGATGATCTCTATGACCCTTTCTGGCTTAGTGATTCTTAGCATTTAAGCTCTTAGCATTTAGGCTCAGAGAGATGTGGGACAGGGCAAGAATGGCTTTCCTCCCCTTCACCATTCTTCCTAGAGCCAGCTTTTAGGTAAGAATATACTTCAGGACTTGAAGGATGAATTTGTCTTCATGGAAAAGAAGAACAAGAGAAAAATTTCTCCTCCTCTCCCTAAAATGAACAGCTAAAACTCTGTAGATGACCATGGCTTTGTCCCGCCTGTAAGGACACACAGCTGAGCTGGTTGTGGCAGCTGGCCACTCCTAGGCAGCAGGTGGCTTCTCAGGACTCCCTGGGTCTTCATGGTTCTCTTCAGGAACAGTCCCTGCTCCTGATGGCTCTGTCCCATGCAGCTCATTGAGTTGGGTCCATGTTGGATGAAAAATGGGCTTCATTCATCAAACAAAATATCCAAAGCACTTAATTTGTGCTGGGAATCATAATTACAGAGATATGAAGTAGAGCCCATGTTCTCCAGGAGCTCATTGTCCAGAAAGACAAGTAAACAGAATGAAAAGCCATTTCCTTGGGATCCTTGCTGGAAAGTAGAAACTGCGATGGGCGCTGGGGGCCAGGAAAACCCAAGTTGGAAGGGCTCTCCTGCTCTCAGAGAGCTCTCTCTGGAGGAAGTGACATCTAAGCTATGTCTTGGGGAATTCTAAACATTTTGTCATGGCAAAAGGTTAAGGTCGGTTCACAGTTGACAGTAGCCCAAGGGCTTGGGAAGACCAGGGAGCTTCTGATGGGAAGAGGAACAGAGAGGGAATGAGAAGCCCAACATGTACTCAGCTGAAGCTGGCAGCCATGAATCCTCCACAGAACCAGATGACAAGGTTAGAAACTTGTTTTCTTCCCACTGCACCATGGAAGGTAGAGTTCATGAACGGGGTGTTGAGATTTATCCAGACGATACACCAGATGGATGAGTTTGCTGACTCCAAATTGAATAGCTGTTCATGTCACAGGCCCCCGTTACAGGGAAGGAAAGCAGGAGGGCAAGGACTGTATGAGGAAAAAGGCATCGTGGGACAGGGGGTCAGTGTTGCTGGCTATGCAGGTGTTTCAAAAGCCACGCATGCGGTTGTGAGGATATAGATGAAGCTGATCTGTGTAGATGAAGCTGATCTAGGCTTCCCCAGGTACAAAGAAGGGATCTCTGAGGAGGAGTACTGTGCCTCACAAATCTCCAAACAGTGGCAGAATCATCCTATTCCCTGAACGCGGAGGCCTCACCTCTCTCCTATGTGGGCGAGTGAGAGGGGATCTCTTCAACAGTTCACTCCACTGCATTTGGGACCCAATGTGCTAACTACCAGTTGGGAGCCCTGGCTTCCTCTGACAGGATAACAAAGCCTTAGCATTGCCTATGTCTCCTTTGGTTTTTATTCCCACCATTCACAGATGCTTTTAATCTTCACGGATGCCTTTTCAGAGATGAGTAGCAACCATGAATATCTCATCTTGAGATATTTATTTAGCAGCTGACCCAGCACTAAATGTGACTTTGTCCTAACTGGTCTAGAGAATCATCCAGCATATTCAAGAATCTAGCATTTGCAGAAGAGAAAGAAAAAAATGAAAAGGGGAGGAATGATGATCTTAAACATCTTTCAAAACTAAGCCACTGTTAAGGTCATCAGGGTACGTAGGTCCTCAGGCATTGCTGTGAGCATAACTGTGTTCATATGCATGTGCATGGATACATATTTGTACATATTAGTACACTTGTGTGTCTCTGTGCACATGTATGAGCATGTGTGTATATGTGTGTGTGCACTTATGTGTGAGCAAAAGAGTAGAGGTCTGCATGGGTTAGGCTACACGGGCACACAGCAGTTTCCATGGTGTTTCCTATAACTCCAGCTGGTCCTGACTGCTGCACATAACAGACAGTCCTCAGTCTCTGAAGAACCTGCCCCACCCACTATCACTTCACTGTGTCAGCAGGTGGCACTGGGTCAAAGACTGAGACCCTAAGAAAAGTAATCCTCTAAGGTTGAAGCTGGGTCTTTCCTGACTGAGGAAGGACTAAAGTATGTCAGGGAGGCCTCAGCATTTTAAGGGCTGTGTGTTGGTGCAGTGACAGACCAGGCTGCCCTTGGCACAGAAGAAAGCAAGACCATGTGGATCCGACCCCATTTGTTCCCCATGTGTCCTGTCTGCCTTAGGATAGAAACAGCTCCAGGCCCATCCTAGACCGCAGCTTCCCTGGTGAGCTTCTAGGACTAACCAAAGTGATCAGGATCCTTAAACCTAGAAGCAGCTGCCTCCTGCCTAGAAGGATGTGTGACTGGTCCACTTTCTTCCATGGCTGCTGATGGCCTCTGCTGCTCCAAAGCAGAACCAGCACACCTAGATCTCCATGTGTCCCATGTGACATTCCACTGTGGCCCAGTCAAGGGTGGGCAGGGTGCACAGTGAGTCACAGACCAGACAAGGAAGATAGAAAAACCCCTGGATACTCTTGAGAGCAGCAGGGAAGGGAAGACCACCAGCCAGGGCTGAAGATAGAACAGCACAGATGGTCACTGCAGCACTGCTGGGGCTTCCAAGCCATCTCTGTCCACTGGCTCAGAAAGGTGAACCAAGGCAGCTGCTTTCTTTTCCATGTAGAGAGCAACAAGCAGCATGATAATGACAGCAGTAATAACTGTAATAGGTAGCACTTACTGAGCGCTTCCTTCGCACCAGGCAGTGTGTTAAAGGTTTCTTGTGGATTATCTCATTAAATCCTCATAACAATCTTAAGTGATATGTTTTCCTATCACACATAATTGGCTCCATATTACATGTGTTGGGGTGAAATTTGGTGATATTAACTGAGGAATTTTCCCTTGAGCTCCACACAGCTCTCTGACCACATGGAGCCAGTTCCTTCCTAGCCTCAGAAACCCACACAAGAAGGATACAAAATTAAGAATAAATAGCAACCAGCAACAACAACAACAAAATCAGACAACACAGACACTGTGTCTCCAAATAAGCACTGTAAAATGTCTCACTGGGGGCAAGAGGCTTGAAGTCTGGTGTTTTCGATTCTCAAAAGAACTGAGGCTTAAATGGAGAGAAAATGCTTTCTACATTTCAAAACTTTGGTGATTAAGAGTTAAAAGTGGAAGCAGCTGAAAGCTTCAACCATGAATGTGGGCTGGGAGGAAGGCAGAAGTCAGAATGGTGTAAAAGCCACACCCTTTCCGCTTACCTCCCACTGGAAGCAGAGTTAAATAAGAGGGGACAAGGAAGCGGGGAATGGAGACTGCACAGAAGCAGCGCAGACCAGGGGGAGGAGGGAACCAACTTCACTTCGCCACAGGACTCTGAGAAGGAACCAGGGTTGTGCCTTCCTCACTCTTTCGGCCTCCAGGCCACGCACTGTTCCAACCCCCACCGCTTTCAGAAGGTAACAACCTTGGTTAAGTTTCGGGAAATCCTGATGAGGGGTCCTGGTTCTGTGATACAGGAAGCAGCACGGGAAGGTTTTGTGCCTCTGGAACACAGACCCTGGCATCAGCACATAAACAGGAACACATGCCACAGCAAACATCCAGGGCGCCCGTGTACCGAGTACCAAGGGGCCAGCAGGTCTTGCAGGCTGTCTTAATACCCATTCTCCCTCTCACTCCCCAGCTCCTCTGACTGCCAGTTCCTTGCTCTGAGGACCAAAATTCAGTGCCAATATGCCTGTGTGCGTGTGTGTGTGTGCGTGTGTGTGTGTGTATGATACTGTACTAGGTGTTGAATCCAGGAACTCGTATCTCCTCCGAGTCCTAGTTATTTATTCATTCATTCATTTTTACAATTTTGAGACAGGATCTCTCTAAGCTCCCCAGCCTGGCCTAGAATTTGTGATCCTTCTGTCTTGCCTGTCCAGTAGCTGGGCTTACAGGTGGGTGCCACCACCCCACTGAGAAATTTATTTTTTTATTATACAAATAACTCACAATCATTGTAAAAATGTTAGAAAATATGGATAAGTAAAAAGAATAGTAAAATCCTGCCATCCAGAGATAGCCACTATTAACAATTTATGTGTATGTACATATCTATCTGTAGGTCTATACATATGATTTATATCTTTATGGCAATATTGTTTGCAATGGGGTTTAAAGTGAGACAGAAAAAGATGAGAACTATAAATTAGACTATGCCACCAACAACTGTAAGGCAGTCTTTATCTCTAGAATGTCTGTATAGTCCCAGAAACCTAAAATAAAGGAAAAAGAATGGCTGTTTTGTAAACGGAAATGTATGCCTCGCGAAAAGGTGACCAAGCCAGTTTATAATCGAGAGATTTGGTGCAGAGCCGGGCCAGGTCCTGCAGGTGGCTCCTGATACTGAGACTTCCAAAGTGCCAGTGTCAGGCCAGGCCAAGTGGCTGAGATGTCACATTCTTCCTAAGGCCATAGACTAAGGACTTTGTCCATACCCAAGTATTTGCAAAGCCTTTTTGAAAAATACTCGGATTTAGAAATGTTCCTCTCAGGATCTGAAAGACACGCACTGTGAGGCAGGAGGGTCACATTGATTTCATAGGAAAGAGGCAGTCACTCTTTAGACCTAGAATATTTGGGATCAATATCCAAACTACAGTCTTAGATGTCGCCATGAAACAATTTAGAAAGCTAGACACACAGGAACTGTGTGTTCCCCATAATGGTGCAAATGAAATTATATAGCCCAGAACATTTTGAAAGCAAGAGCTTATTTCAAACAGGGGCACATCGAGGCTACTGATGCACACTATTGAACTCAATAAAAGAGAACATCTAATGAAAACAGATATAACATACAACTGCAATCACAGGTCATGCATGAATTATTAACCTCAGGGAGTTTTCTATCAGTTCTGGGAACTATGGATTCATCTCTGGTATACAATTTGGAAGATATTGGTTCTCCATTTCATAAGAGAGGGCTTGAAGCAGGAAATGTAGTTATTTCTTCTTTAAATAAACACTGTAATTACCAGTCGGCAAAATGACTAAATGTTATCATCCGTCTGTTGGCCATTCAGGGACCAGTAATGAGTGAACCTTAGCAGATTCATAACGTTTTCTGTAGCATAGGTGGCTGCAGAACAAACACACCCATAAAATGTTGAATGTTTTTATAGAGAGGCTAGAAATGAAAGTCATTGAACAGGTTTAAAACTTCTGCTCAAAATCTTCTGATAAATTTGGGTGATACTCAGAATACAATCGAATGGAATCTTTTGTTTGACCTCTAAGACCTTAACAAATCCGGCACAGCTCAGCCCCATGCTTGCTGCCATAGTAACTGCTTCTGGCATTCTGCTATTCCAGATGCTTCAAATTTGTCACCTTTTCCAACTCAGGGCCTTTGCACAAGCTTTCTCCTCTCCCTGCGCCATTCTTTCTTCTCTGCATGACTTTCTCATTCTTTGGTCTTAAACATCACCTCCTCGGTGAGGTCTTCCCTGGGTGTTTTTTCTTAAGTAACATTTGCCTAGCCTACAATGTTAATTTCCTCCAGTTCACTGATTATCATTTAGAATTGTCTGGTTGTCAATTTATGTGCTAAGCTGCTCTCCCCTCTTTGGGGCAAGATAGCAGAGATTGTCTGTATTATTTGCCACTGTAACTCTAGCAATGAGTGCTATCTTCCATTTGCTTATCATAAAAATTGATGAGCCATATTTTTTGTTGTTATTATTTCTTGGATGTGGTATATGAAGAACAGTTTGAGTGAGGACATATGACAAATCATGGGGACAAGGACCCAGGAAGTTCTGCACAGACCAAGGAGCAAGGCACCCAGCAGTGGCTCTCCACACTTCCTCTGCCCCAGCATACCTATTCATGCCTGCTTCTCTCCTAGCCTACACTCAGGTTCTCCTTGGGTGACCCAAGTCCTCAGCTCTCCTATGGCTCCCAGTAACTTTCCCTTTTGTTCTTTCAAAGGTCGTTGACTACTTGATCAGAAAATTGAAGCTTCTTCAGACTCTTTCTCACCTTACACAGCTCCTTTGTCTCCTCCTGACTAGCCGCAGTACTAACTCTCATCTTACCACTTAATTATATTCTGTCTCTATTGGACACTGCAGCTTTGCAAGCCAGTTTTGATTTCCCTACCAGGTTGTTTTGACAGGAGCCTCTGAATAACCCAGAATTTGACTGGAACCTCCCTGTTCTGAGAGGTATAGATTAACGGGAACAGATGCCCAATGCCACAACCAGATGAAGCTTAAGTTCCCCATGGTCTTATGGTTTCCTGAATTCTTCTGTCTCAGTCCACGTCAGCTGGAAGTTCAGTCCTCTATCACTTCCTCTGCAGGTGGCGTCTGCCAAAAAGATCAACCTCTGGACAGATCATTTGTAGTATAGGGACAGTAAAATTTCCTGAAGGTTTTGGTAGTGGCAAAGAAGAAAATCACATCTCAAATCAAGGAGCAATCAATCTTAGAACTACATCCCTTTCTTCTTGAGTTGTTCCCAATGACTTTATCTTGTCCTGTTCCATGGGTGCTCCTTTATTTTTGCCCCCCACCTCCCTTTTCCCCTATTTCTTATGCTGATCATATTTGGAAGATGAAAGGCATGCTTACTCTCTATCCAGAACCCTTAGCAAAGCTTTTTAAAACTTCCATCAGACTATCATTTTGCTTCAGTATCTCTCACAATTTCTTTCGTAGAGCCCAGTACAAAATACGTCATCAGTAAATACTTGATCTGCAATTCTCAGGGCACAGGTTAAATGTCACGAGCACTTAGTAGACACAGAAAGCCCTAGGTCAGCATTCACAGCCCTGAAACTCCTGCTGTACAAGGAACAGTAGCCTTCTCCAAAATGCTAAGGGTGGTGCCATCCAGAGACAGAAAATTCCTAGTTCAAATTAAAATAAGATGACGATAAAGTAACACACAAATATCTAGTTGTAAATGCTAAAGGGACTTAACTTAATCAAGCAAAAGGGCACAGTTTTTCTATTGCCGCATAATGTAAAGGCATTTTATTACTCTGGTAATTGGCAAAAAAGTCAAATGACTTTATGGGGTCTTTTCCTAAATTATCTTTATTAATTCATGCAATATTACTGAAAAATATATTGTGGAGTAAATGTCTCATTGAGCTACAAGTTGCCTGCAGGAATGTGTTGTAAAAATACATGGGTGAATATGTTCTTATCTTTACAACTCATTTTGCACTTAAAAACCAAACTAGCAATGAACACTTGGAAAGGGAAGGGGATTTTACAGCAAGTATACAACATAGGTAAATGTTCAGAGTCTGGAAATAACATCAATTGTCTGTGCGCGTGTTAACCTGTGTTGGAGTTGTTTCAAAACTACATTTTCTCCTATCTTGGACAGGACTTTTCACATTTATTATACTTTAATAAATGTGAAACAGAAGAGCTAATGGCTGATGCATGCCGGGGGAGTCGTGGGGAAAGCTTTTCTCCTCTTCTCCTCTGATTGCTCTGTGCATCTACCTCAGTAAACAAAAGCATGTAGTCATGGTTCGGGGATTCCCGATACAATCTCTCCTGACCTTTCCAGTCAGCTCTGAGGCCCCGCTTCCACTCCAAACAGTCTAGTAACCCAGTCAATACCATTGCAGAGCTCTAGGGTTCCCCATCAGTGTTTCAATCCATCCCTCTCCTAGTCTACAGCCTCTTTTTAGACTTGACCTTAGGGCTACTCTGCTGTTCGTAACCTTCACCTTGCTGCTGCTAAAGTCCCCAACTACTTTTGGGGCTCTAAGTCAGACTGAAGGGAGTCATCTTGTTCTAATTTATGAAACTGCTTTACATGTCCTGCTGGCTGCTTTGCACAGTGAATTCTACAAATTGCTTGAAGACAGAGATGGGGGAGGGGGAGAGAAGCCAAGAGGAAAATCAGTTGTTTAAAAAAAAAAAAAAGGAAGTCAATGAACCAAACCCTAATTGACTGCATTGCTTACTGTCTCTCCCCAGAGCTCCCAACTGGGAGAAGATAAACAGGCAGCCCTCTGCAGAGGGAGGCTGCAGCCTTCCAGAGAATCCACCATCCTGGACAGATGCCAGCTTTGCCCCCTCTGTTCCCACTGCAGCTAGATCCGGGCTGGGAAGGCTTCCAAAAGCAGAATACACCATGCTTCTACATAATGTTTTAATTCTGTGTTTAGTAATTCACACTCTTCTTGCTTGCTTATCCACTGCCTGAGTTTTTAGGTTTTTTTCAAACCTTTCCTCATGTTCTTCTCTAAGTGTTATAATATAACATTAAGAGGGGATGAGCAATTGAGGAATAACTGGTAAGAAATCATCTGCTAAGAAGGAAGAACAGGGAACTGTCCTACCCAGGACAGTTTTAGGACTAGGTAGATGGGTGTAGTCATTTCTTTAATGGAACTAGAGGGCTGGCCTAAAGACCCCCAGCACCTCCTCTCCTCCACTGGTCCTCCAAAGATCTGACTTCTCACAATCTTTAATTTGGCTTTATTTTTAAAGTATGTCTAGGTTTCTAGGTAACAGACACACAAATACACACATATGTGCATATAATGTGTGAACATTCATCTATCATATTATTTAAATAAAATCTCGTTCTTTTCTACCATAGTATCATCTCCTCTCTTCTTACACAATTGAAACAAGTATTCTGAACACATAAACAGCTCAAAATTAAAGAGAAGTTACATTTTCTGAAAACCAAAAGTGAGGGGAAAAAAGCTATACTGTCAAGCCATTTTACAGACCTTCAGTTCACTCACTTCCCAGCCTCTGTTAATGCCAGCCACATACCAGGTACCATGTTAATTGCTGGGGACACAGATGAATATGAGCTATGTGCTCACCTTTAGTCTCAACTGATGAAAGACTTCTTGCTTCTTTGAGAAATGGAAACAGCCAGAAAAATAGCTATGTCCACTCCTCCTTTATCATCTACCAACTAGTTTGCTATTATACCATATACGCTCTGCCTGCCCTCCAGTGACGAAGCTCTTACCTAAAATCAGCCCCATCAATTTGAATACTAGTTCCCATTCTCTTTCACCTATTCAAGAACTTCAGGCCCAGCAAATATCCTCTTTGCTCTGCACCATCTATTTTGCTCTGTTCTGAAATCACTTATGACTTTTGCATTGCCAAACCCAGTGGTCAGTTCTCAGTCCTCATCTTGTAGGGTGTAACTGCAGCTCTTAACCACAGATAAATCCTTTCCTTCCTTGAAACATCTTCATTTACCATCAACAACCCATTGTCAGTTCTACTTCGACTCAGCAGGTGCTGCTATGCATTCTTCTTTGGTGGCTTCTCCTCATCAATTGAATCTCTAAGCCTTAGTGTGCCAAGAGATCAGTAATTGAAATCCTTGTCTCCTCCTGGAGCCACTCTACTCACTTCCATGATTATTCACTAATGACTCCCAAATGCATGTCTCCAACCCAAATTCTCCCTCAAATTCCAGATTCGTGTATTTCACATTCTTCTCAGAATTCCCTCCTGATGTCCTTCTCTTAATTCCCTGTGTCCCCAGTTGAGTCTTTACTCCCTCTTCTAAACCTGATCCTCCCCATCTTGCCCACCTTAGTTAATGCAAGGCCAATCTTTCATTTTCCCAGGCCAACCATATTGGTACCATGTTTAAACTCCATTTTTCACCTCCTATATTCAATCTTTCAAAAAGTCTCAGTTCTTCCCTCAAAATGTATCCAGAATATGACCACAACATACCTGCTCTTCCACTCCCCCACCCCACATCCTGGTCTAAGGTCCTTGATTATCCCATTTGATAACCTCCTAGCCAATCTTCCTACTGCAAGCTCTCTTTCATGTGCACACACAGACTCACACACACACACACTCCTGAGACTATTCTCCATCAGCAGCCAGACTGAACACTCAAAACACAAGTCAGATCATTTCCTCCTTCTCCTTGAATTTTAGTGAAAATTCCAGTTTTCACTAAAGTCCCATGTAGCAATCACTGCTCTCAGATAACTCTCTGATCTTAGCTTGTGTTGATTTCCCTCTCACTTGCCTGCCTTCCAGTGATATTCAGACTATCCCAAATATCATTCCCTGTCAGGGCCTTGGTACTCGATGTTTTTTGTGTCTGGAAGTTTTCTCCTCCAGAGAACTTCCTGGTTTATTCTCTAACTTCAAGTCTCTGCTAAATATTTTCTCTCATCAGAAGTGCCCTCATATCACCTAGCACTGCTTTACTATCTATATTTACTCTATTTTATTTTCCTTTATCCTGCTTACCATTATTTAATACATGTCTTTCTTTTTCCATGGGAATGTAAGCTCCTGGAGAGTTACTTTATTCGTTGAAGTATCCATAAGGCTTAAAACACACTCAATAATATGTGTTGAGTAAATGAAATTAAAAGCTCAGTGCTTGCCTTTAACAAGCTCAATTTCTAGCACAGAAGACAGAAATATAAAAGTATTTCACAGCAATGTAGAAAAAACAATGACAGCGAGCTGGCTGGGAATAAAAAGGGGACAGAATTACTGCAGCTTGGGAAGCATCCCCCAAAGCTTTCTGGAAGAGATGATATGATTCTTAAAATTGAGAAGAGGTTAGTTAGGTTCAGTAAGAGCAGTAGGAAAGTAAAGGAGAAGGCAGAACTGTCAAGGGCATTTTTGACAAAGGAGCAACAAAAGCAAACAGAGAATTCAGAAATTCCACAGTGCAAACCAAAACATAGTAGGAACCAGAACCAATAGGACCATGCATCCATGTCCTGAATCATGAATCAAGAGACCAGGGACATAAGGGACGAGGTTCAAAATTCAATAGAGTCATCTCCCAGAGTACCTTCATTGTGGAGTTAATAAGCTTGGGATAGAGATGAGAGGGAGACATTTCACAATTGTAAGATGGTAGTATTTTCTCAGGAACTCATTAAACTCCTTTTGAATTAATACGGGCAGCATGCTCACTGCAGACCAAATGGCAGGAAGATCACAGTGTCACCTTTCAGCAGGGATGTCTGGGAGCAGCCACAGTGCTGTCAGGCAGGGATGGAGTGCTGTGCTACCAAATTACCCCCTGGCAGCATGGAGCATGGCTGGGAAGGAGACACTGGGAGTTGTGCAAGACCCATTGGAGGAGTCACATCTAATCCAGGCAAGAGATCATCAGTCACCAGGTCCAGGGAAAGAACATTGTTCCCAGGGACAATTGACAGCCCATATGCTGTTACGATTAAAGGTGGAGCTTATCTGGAGTCTTCACTGCTTCCCGTGTTCTGCCTCACACCTGCTGTCTGGAAATGGATGAGCATGGCCTCGCAGGCTGCCAGGACCTTCCTGGGAAACCAGCGTGTGGACGAATTTTGAAAATATGATCTGGCTGCATCCTGAGAACTTCACATGCTGGTTCCCTGGGACCACACACTGAGACACTTTGCAAGAAAATTTAACAGAAGACAGATGGCAAGTGTCATGGGGCCTCACACAACTGAGAAGACAAAGGAGTAAACCAGAAAACGGATGCATTGAGGCCTAGAGTTCCTAGAGCGTGCAGAGAAGTGGCCACCTCCCTTCTGCTTCTTTCCAGACCTCCTGCTGGAGCGACCACTGTCTTCATGACCCAATAGATAAGCCTGATGTTTATAGATTTATGGGGGAACTGTCCCACATTTCTTCATTCTGAATATGCTTTGAGCTTATTACACTGGCTCAAAATGAACACTCTAAATTTAGACCCACACTCTTTCATGTTTCCAAGGGAACTGTAAATTACTTTGTGAATGTACACACAACAGAATGAGCAAAATCAGTTTGATGAAGCCCCCCTTACACTCAAAGTCAAAGGCACCTCATAAATTGCTGCCTTGTGCAGGCCCCCGGACAATAGCCGACAGCCTCAGACAGATGGCCCTTTCCTCCTTCTTTGCCACTTGTACAGAAGACTGCTGTGAATGCTGGAGACTCAGGCCCTCTGCTGCCGAAGCTCCAAACTCCTCACAGTCCCACACGGGGCCCAGGATGGGTTTGTTGGCTAGAAAGCAGCATCAGGGATGCTATGCCGCTTGTGATGTGCCATCTGACATGACAGTGCCCGAGCTGCCCTCAAAGCTCGTCTTCCTGATAGAGAAGACGGAAGAGTAAATGATCTAGGAATAGTGAAGCATGTGAAATATATGCAATGAGGTTGGTGGGTCATTTAGGGCTGAGTTCTTCTATGGTAATGAAACTAGATATAGCAATGGCCTAGACGACATAGACATATATTCATTCCTTTTTCATTTGTAAGAAGCCCATGCATACCCAGGTCAGAGCTGATACTGTGAACAGAGCATTATGGGTCTGGGCACCTACTGTCTTTTCTCTTGTCTTATTATTGTGTAGTTTCCGTCCTCAGGCTCACTGTATGGGCCAAGCTGGTTTCTACAGCTCTAGACATCACCCCCGTGCTCAGTCAGCAGGAAGGAGGAAAGTGGAAGGACAAAAGAACGCCATTCTAGCTGGTTGGCTTCCTATATGCAAATTTCCCAAAGACCCTACATAAGACCCTACATATATTTTACTGGCCCTACCTTGACTGATCAGTTGGCCACTTCTAATAAGAAAGACTGAGAGAAGTAGTCTCTTTCTTCAGATTTTTTTGTATTACCGCATGTTTGCAGTACACAATGATTACATCCCTTGTGGGGAGGAGGTACCTGTACATAACACATTTCTTTTTCCATCCCCTCCTCCTCCCACTCCTTCTATCTCTTGATCCCCTTCCCCTTTTGGGGAGAAAATATCTATCTTCTGACTTTCTATTGTCTGTCTTTCATTTTGTTCTTTATGTACATTTTGGGTTTCTTGTATAAAAGAAACCACACAATATTGAAGCTTTTGTCCCTGATTTATTTCACTTAACATTGTGATCTCAAAGTGCATCCCTTTTCCTATAAATGACTTAAGTTTAGCCTTCTTTTAGTACAGTAGTACTGCATTGTGTATAAATACCATATTTTCTTTATCCATTCATCAGTTGATAAACATATAGGCTGCTTTCAAGATTTAGCTCGTATAAATTGTGCCCTATGAACATGGATATGTATGTGTCACTATAATATGATGTCTTTAACTCTTCTGGGAACATACCTAGATGGGAAATAGCTAAGTTCAATGTAATTTCTCATTTTAGCTCTCTGAGGCACCTCCGTATTTATTTCTACAGTGGTTGTACTAGTACCTTCCTATCAACGATGTAGAAATGTTCTTTTTCCCCCATAGCTTCACCAGTATTGGTTAATATTTGATTTTTTGATCACATCCACTTTCAGGAGTAAAATATAAACTCAGTGTTGTTTTAATTTGCATTCTTATAATGGTCAGTGAGGTTGAACATTTTTTCATGTATTTATTGGCCATTTGTACTTCTTCTGAGAAGTATCTATTTATTTCACTTGCCAATTTTTGAGTGGGTCTTTAAATTTAGGGGGATATCTAATTTCTTTAGTTTTTTATGTATTCTGAGTATTAGTCCTGTGACTAATTCTGGAATAGCTGGCAAAAATGTTTTCCCATTCTATAGGTTGTCTCCACTCTGTTGGTAGTTTCTTTTGCTGTGCCAAAAGTTTTTCCTTTGATATGATCCCATTTCTTGATTTTTGGTACTTTCTTGTGCCACTGAGGTTCTGTTCAGAAATTCCTTGCTTACAACTATGACTACAAGTGTTTTACCTATTTTATCTTTTAGCAGATTAAGTGTTTCTGTTTTGTGTGTAAATATTTCATTCATTTTTGTTTTAGTTTAGTATGTGGTGAGAAATACAGATCCAGAGCCAATATTCTGTGTATGTAACCAGTTTTCCCACCACCATTTATTGTAGAGCCCATCTTTCCTCCAGTGTATGTTTTTGGCCCCTTTGTTAAGGATCAACTGGCTGAATATGCCATTGGAATTTTTCTGCTTCCTATATTCTGTTCCACTGATCTACATGTCTGTTTCTGTGCCAGTACCATGCTGTTTTTATCGCTACTGCTTTGTAATATAACTTCAAATTTAGGATTGTGATACCTCCTGCTTTGCTTTTGTTACCCAGGATTGCTTTTGCTGTTCCAGTTCTCTTCTGGTTCCAAATGAATTTTAGGATTGCTTTCTCTAGTTGTGTAAGGAACTCAATCAGTATTTTGATTGGGATTGCACAAAATCTCTACATCACTTCTGTAAGTATGGCCATTGTGTGGCTCTGCGAGAAAGGTAGTCTTTTAATTGGAAACAATAAAAATAATATTATGTGTCTACCACCAAGAGAAAAGAGGAGAATGCATATTGGTATGTCATGGCTAACAGTCATAGCTCCTGTTAGGCCATAATCATATGAAGCAGAGGGGTCCCTAGGTCCCTAATATGATAACATAGAGCCTAAATAATAGCACAGACCCAGGGAGAGGTATAAGTCCTGGCAAATGGAAGTTTTGGGAGAAAGAAGCAAATAAAGACTGGAGAAGAAAGAAAAAAGAAAGATGGGAAGGAAGAGAAAGTAAGGAAAGAAGAAAGATTAGGAGAAGGGGGAATAAGAAATAAAAAATAGAGAAAAGTATAGAGAAAGTAAAAGGGAAATGTAATTCAGGTATTTCAGGTACCTGCATTTTCCATCTTTAGGAGTGACTGGTGCTACCCTAGCATGTTTTTGCCTTACTGTTTCTGGATCTGAGGGTTTTCTTCTGTGCCTTCCTGTGTATGGGGCTCTCAGTATCTATGAGTAACTATAGGTGTTTCAGCTTATTTCCTTCAATGCCTAGAAAGGAGGACCATCCAGGTTCCTCTGTCTTTGAGCTATCTCTGATCATCTGCTTTCACTAGACCAATGCTCAAAGCTTTTCCTCACTGCCAACTTAGCGAGGCTTCTATCAGACCAGCCTCAGTAACAGTGTTCTCTGTGAATGACCCCTCTACTTGCAAACTGTGGCCCTTGCTTTAAACCTTCTGAGCAGCAGTCTCATCCACTCTCCATAGAAGGAAGTCATGCATGATTGTTTTTTGGATCTTGACAGTTAGGGCAAACATACCTTAAGCCTTGACAGAAGACACATGAGTCATCACCTCCATCAGCTGCCTGCAGCAAGAGTGACAAAATATGGTCTACCAGCATAAGGAATGTGAGGCCCCTGATAAAAGCTGGGGACTGGCTGATCCCCTTGCTAGGTACCTTAGGAAGTAATCACCTGTCACCAAGGCAAGCATTTGTTTTCATCAGCTTTTTTTCCCAGCCTTAGCAAACAGAAGACAATCATCATAGCTGTCACTCCCCTCCTGATTATGCTGAAGGTGTTAGATCTTCCTCCTTTGCCTGCGGCCTGGCCCCATTATAAGAGAAGCTTCATCACCAAAGGAAGATTTCCTAGCCACAGATGAGGAAAGGTACCCATAGCAATGAGAGTCTCTTTATTCTGGACCACTCAGTAGACGTTAGTTGGACACTGCCATGGAAGGAAGAGAAGAGGAAAAGGGATAAGGTCACCCATGGTCTCACCATAAAATATCAGCTTGTGTATATCAAAGATTCTGCTCTTAAATACATTTTTCCATTTACATTGACACCAGATACATTGTACTCTGCACATGGTAGGCACTCAATAATTCTTGGTAGATAAATATAAGAAAAATCTGTTTATCTGCCTCAAATAGTGGAGACACAAATCTATAACAAATTCATATGAAAACTTCCAAGGAAAATTTCAGGTACAGTTGTTTCTCCCAGTTGATTTATCCCCACCTAAATGTCCATTTGATACAGTCCCTACAGTGAAAAGGCAGTTTTGAGAATGTCTGACACTGAATGTCATGGAGCTGATCCTGCAGGATGAAGGCTGCTCCCTGGCCCTGTAGGGAGTGGTGAACACCTGCATTCCCGGAACAGGTACTTAGACAAAAAAAGCAGATGATGAGGTCAAATGCCTCCCCAGTCTGGATATCTACATATACAAAAACAAGATGCCCAAGTGGGACCTGGAGGGACTTTGAAATACTCGAAATAAAATTAAGACCTAATTTTCCTTCCTTACAAACTAACCTTTATTTTACTACAAAATATGAAAGAAACCATTATTGCAGTAATAATTTTTCTCGAAGTACTGACATTTCACTGTGCCCACTTATCTATATAATAGGTACAAATAAATTTTATCTAAAGACAGTAAAAAGGGAAATTTTAAAAATTGAGAGATTCCAATGAAAAATATGTTATTATTCAGATGGAAAGAAAAAGTAGCCAGCATCAAAGAAGGAAGTTTGCACAGAAGAAAGAGCATGAAACCAGGAATCAGGAGATTTACATTCTGACCTCAGTTCTACCACTGAGTCAGGATTACTTTCTCACCTGTCAAACAAAAGTCTAAAGAGATTCCCTACTTTCTGCCTTCTTATGCCATAATTTGGAGTCTGTACCCATTGAAATTGTAACTCAACTATTATACCCATTTCACAGATGAAGAAACTGAAGCAAGAGAGGTCACCAAACTAGCAAGTGTTGGGACCAGGTTCACTCTGCAGTTCAAATCTAGAATCCATTTGCTTAACCACTCCATAATGCTGCCTTTCTTCTTCCATATATTTATAATCTGCATCTTCTTCTATATGTCTATCCTAAATCTATATTTACATCCACATCTATATCTGTCTTGATGATTCACAAGTCACATTTGCATGTTAAGGGCTCTGGGGATTTCTTCTATTAAAAAATCTACTAAACTCTGTTGAATTCTAAGATTCTGAAATTTATTTGACACAAGGAACTCCTTCAGACACTTTTTCTCTCCTTACTTAGCCTCTGTTAACAACCCACATTGTAGAATATTCTAGAATACCATGAAAATGTGCCCACTGGGACTCAGCTATAAAAATTGAAAGATGAGGATTTCTGAAAGATGAGAGTCTTGAATCCTAGGTTCAGCTTTCTGCTTTAGTTAGTTCAATATAAATGTAACTAGCTTATTCAGTATCACAAGGAAAGTTGTCCAATTTTTCAGGTATTAAGTGAGTTTACAGGGGATTGGTAAATGTAGGAAACAGAATGGAAATGTTAGTTTTCCATTATTGGGAACAAAATATCTACCACCCGCAACTTAAAAAAGTTTACTTAGTAAAGAAGTTTACTTACTAAGTAAACTTAGTAAGAATTTTCTTACTAAGTAAAGAAGTTTACTTAGCTCACAGTCTGCAGGAGGTTCAGTCTAAAGTTGGCTGCCCCAAATGCAAAAGGGGGATGATAGAAGGGCATAGTGGATCACTGTTGCTCACCCCATGGCAGTCAGGAAGCAGAGAGAGAAAAGAGGAGCTAATAAACAGGAATATATCTGTTCAGCCACGCCTTCAAAGACTCACCTCCAGCCAGGTCCCACTTCCTCACAACACATTCATCCAATCCACTGAGGCATCTTATGCTCCCATGATCCAATCACCTGTCAAACACATGAGTCCTGTAGCGCATATTCAATTTCTAAGTCATAACAACTGTACTCCCAAATACGCAGTTAGTTGTTCAAATGATTGAAAAGAGATTATAGACAGAAGAATCAAGCAAAGCCAGGAAGAAACTAAGTGTAGGTGGTAAACATTTCCACTCACATGACATAAGAATATTGTGACATCAAAGAAAATATTTGAAATCTGAAAAAAGAGATTTGCATGTAAGTTCAAATTTCAACCAATAGCTAGAACTTTATTTCTTGTTATATTATATGAGATATAGTATTGTTCCTGGTAGATGCTCAGAAAATATATGTTGATTTGAACAAATGCATGATCTTGAACAATTTAATTAACTTTCCTGAGCCTTAGTTTCGTCATATATAAAATGAGGATGATAATAATAATTCCAGCTTTCAGCATTGCTCAGAAAATCTGGTGATGTGTTATAAGCAAGTTTTAATTCTAAAGCTTTGATGTAAATGTCAGCTCACAAGTTCTGTCATCACTAACAATAACAAACTTAGCAGGTTTGGAAGCACAATATGATTTTACTTCTGTTCTTTCAGTTTTCTCTGAGACTTATACCACAAATAGGAGATTTTCGTCAGTGGTGAGCACTTAGGGACTGACAAGCCCTCTAGTGTAGAAAGAGTAAAATAAAGGCTACAAAGACAAAAGAAGGACAATCCCTCAAACTAGTGCAGACGGAAAGTGCCCCTTAAAAAAACACTTAGAGGCAAACTCATTCGTTTACTACCAAGCAGCTGCCCAGGGTTTACCAAACAAGAAAATGCCCTTCTACTTAACCTTCCCCTTGACATACCTCAAAGCTGCAAGAAAAGATAAGATTTTATGAATAAATCCAGACCATAATCTAAAGTTCATTCTGCTATAATGAATTTCTAGGTACTAATGCAGAGGTGCCTGAGAAATGCAGCTTAGAGAGAGAGAAAGAGGAAGAGAGGGAGAGAGAGGGAGGGATAAAGGGAGAGAGAGGGAGGGAGGAAGAGAGAGACAGAGAGAGAGAGAGAGAGAGAGAGAGAGAGAGAGACTATGTTTCTATACTTCATCCAATTGTGCACACATGACAAAGCTTGATGCCTCTTCCCAGATGCCTCTCTGGCTACCCTGTTCAATACTACAGCCACCAAACCCATGGGGACTGCTGAGCACTTGAGATGTAGCCAATCTTGTGCTCTGGGTGTAAGATATGCGCCAGATTTCAGAGATCTGTATAGAAAAGAAGCAAAACACCACACTGGCAACTTTTATATGGGTCACATGTAAAAAAAATTTATATAAAATATTTTATGAATATAAAATATAGTACCAAAATTCGTTCTACTGTTTTTTGTTACCTGCTTAGTGTGGCTACTAGAAAATTTAAAATTACATATGTGGCTCACATTCAGGTGACTTACATTCTATTTTTATTGGACAGTACTGTTCCAAAGCAATGATCTTCAAGTTGTGGTTTGTGATGTCTTCATGAATCATGAAACCAATTTAGTTTAGACCTATATTTGTTTTGAAGGCAGGTAAAATAAATAGACTGGATTACAATGCATGGCATTTAGCAAACATAAGTACTGTTTTATGAAACGTTGGCTTCAATCACACATATATATTATTTATATATGAGGTAATTATATATAGTATTAAATAATACATTATAAAGAGAAGTGTAGTTTTACAATTGATAAGACAAATGTGTTTGAACCCCTCTTTTATAAGTTATCCATGATGAGATAGTACTTTCTCAAGTCAGAATATCCCAGCATAAACAATAGAGGCCACAGTTTGTCTCTATGGAGATTCAGAGATAAGTTAGGTCAAATTCTACCCATGGAAATTTTCAGTGTCTCTTGATGCTGCACTAAAGTAGAAGAGAAGGCAGCTGCTCTGCCTATTAATCCATCTGTGAGTCACAGAACAGAGGCTGGCAGAGAAAGCAGCTGCAGCATGGACACAGATCTCACAGAGCAGCTACTGGGGGTCTGGTAGGTGAAGACAGAGGTGCAAACACAGCATCAAGTCACCCAGGAAGCCAGAGAAACGCCAGCACCTCTCAAAGGCAAATTAGACCTGGAGTTACTAATTTTATCCATAGAGATATGCTTCCGCCTCCAACACATCCCAGCATGGCAGGACATTTTCCTCTCCAGACTATTCAGGGAATCCACAACTCCACTTTGTCCCTCGAGGTAATTAAATTAGAAAAGCACAATGCTGCACATTCCTAGAGGCTAAGTTTCACTGATCTCAGCAGACTCCTGAGGCAGCTTCCTTCCGCGGGTCAAAGGCCCAGATTCAGGTTGACTGATTTAGGGCCCAACTACAGCACTGCAATAAGCCATGGTTAAGTAACCCTCTCTTTACAGGGGGCAGGGCTGAGGGCCACCCAGAACCTTAGCCTGGTGATGCAAGAACTATGGTTCCTGCACTGTCACAGCAACTTATCCCCTCCTCATGCTGCCCTGGAACTGTTGACGTGGTTCTTACTGAATTTATCACTTGGAGAGCACCAGAAGGGCTCTTAGTCCCCAGAGGGCCAGGTCTATGGAGATGCTGGAAAAATGCTACTCTGCAAGGCAATGGATAGGGAGAATGGACTAATTACATCTCATTGCTCCTAGCTGCCATCATTGTCACTGTCAGAGCTTCTGAGGATATTGCTTCAGGAACTGATATCAGAGGTCTTAATAAAAACCCAACTGCACTCCATGCTCATGAATTTCCAAGTTTACTCATAACAAGTGCTCCTGAGAACAAGACCTCAGACAGTTTAAGTCACACAGAGCACATCAGAAGACACTATTTTGGGGGGCATTTCTTTTGCACTAAGCCCTGCATTAAATGCTTAATACCTGTCATATATTAGATGTCTAAAACAGCCATGTTTCACTCAATGCTATTATGACTTCCACATTACAGTCAAAGGAACTGAGGCTCAGAAAATACATCAGATGCACAGAATTGCAATAGCTGGCACAATAGGATTAGGCTCTAGGCACATGTAACTCCCAAGTCTCACACCTATGGTACCATCTCATCTCTCACTTCAGGTACTCTTGAAAGAAGACTTAGAAAATGGTTTTATAGGCTCAAAATAACATCCACAAACCTGAGCCCTGAGATCTGTTTGTAGCAGTCAGGGTGAGAATTGCTCTCAGAGTGCCTGTAGAGGGTGAGAGCCCATCCTTCCCTGGACACAAGGAGGCTGATGGGGTGCAAATCCCAAGAGCCTTCTGGTCTGAGTCACCCTCCAAGAGACCTTGAACCAATGCTTTTGGCTTGCTGAGGATACTGTCCATCCTGGCCAGCAGCCTCTGTTTCTATCACACTTGCCCACTCTCCCTTCCTAACTCCCTTTGGAACCTCGGTTACCCTGTTGGGAACCAACTGGTACAGGGTGGAGAATGGAGCTCAGGAGCTCACCATCCCCGTCTTTGTCCACTCAGTTACTCCTATTTCTGCTGAAATTTCTCTTCTGCAGAGCCTCAGGTCCACCTGCCTGAGGGCCAGGCTGATTGGGCAGAAATAACAGATTCTGGGAGGGGAGCACACCCTTTTCTCCTGTAGGGTTTTCTCTAGCAGATTTATTATTCTGATAAGAACCAAAACAAAATGTCCCTTACCAGGGCTGTAGATTCAGACACAATTCCACACACATATTAACGAGGAGAACTGTGGAGAAGCTTGTCACCCTGTCAACACTTGCTGAAGCTCCACAACTGACAGACTTGCTTGCTGCAGGGGCAGAGGGGAAAATGCAGATGCTGTTCTCTTACTGGGTTTTGCTCAGCTTCCCCCTATCTGGCCAGGTCTAACCTGTTCACCCTGCAGCCTGGCTCCACTTCTGAGACCAGGAGGTCAGGGACCCACCCTCCAGGCCTGTTATGTCCAAGCAGAATCATCAAGTGACACCTCCCAGAAGATAAGCACCCTGAAGTACTTGTTTGTTTAAAGCATCAATTCCGGATAGGAGACAATCTTAATTTGGAAATGAACCCAGTGAAAAAAAAAATGGAAAAAAAATACACCAAAATCAATGACTTCCACTGGGTCAGGATATTAAAAATATTACCTTTCTGTATGCTATGGTTATTCTATAATTAATATGTATCATGTTTCTAATCAGAAAAAAAGTTTCTTTAAAAATATAGATTTAATGAATTCAGCTTGAGGACACTGGCAAGAAGACCCTGACTCCCAAGGCCTACGGTGTTTGGCTGACACACACGTCCCTAGACCCGGCACATGTAGCCCTCCTAGCTGCTGACCTACCTCCTCTCTTTTTGGTTTTAATCCTTATGGCTCTAACCTCGCTCTGTGTATATCAATTGATCTTGACTACAACCCACATGTGCCACATTATTGTTTGAGGCCATTTTCTGCTGCTGTAGGAAAATACCCAAGACCTAATAATTTACCAAAAAATGAGCTTGTTTGGCTCACAGTTCTACAGGGTAGGAAGTCCGAAAGCACGAAGTGGGCATCTGCTAGACATCTGGTATGGACCTTCTTGCTTTATCATGATATGGCAGGTAGAGCCATGGGCCAATACAGACCAAGTGAGTCGGCTCATGCCTCTGTTCCTCTTCTTGTAGAGCTACTCAAGCCATCATGGAAGCCCTGCCTCTGGGATCTCAGCTAAGCCTAATTACCTCCCAAAGTCCCCACCTCCATATGAATGTGAGGGTTATATTTCTAACACAAGAATTCTTGGGAGAAAATATTCAAACCATAACATTAAATCCTAGCATCAGCCTTTCCTGGGTTATTCTAATCCAGAATAAATACAGTCCAAGGTAGCCCTGTCTTCTGAGGCCTTGGACCCTGATGCTTCCCTCTAAGGCTTCTTACCCAGTTGCTACAGCTAGATACCTTCTTGATTTCTGAGAGTCCAATTTCATGGATCCCACAGCCCAGGAATGACCAAGAAATAATTTAGACATCCTCATGATTCCCAGGGGCCTAAGGTCCTGGTTTATATTCTCATCAGCTCCACCATGGAAAGTAGAGGGCACTAGTGAGGGGTGCTGATCATCTTCATGGCTCTTTTCTGTGCTTGTGGATCAAGAAACATTGCCACTATTGCCACCAAGTGATTTATCACTCTAAGTTACGCCAGTATCCTCGTTCTGCTCAGTTCAACACTTAATTCAGCAACCAGTTGATTCACCTTCTCATGTGAGATGCTGTTAGGGAGGAAAGATGATCCCACAGCTGGATGTCCCACAACAACCCCTAACCTGTGGACAAATAGAGAACACATCTCTCCTTAGTTTACATCTGCAGCACTGCTGACACTTTCCTGTCCGTTGTGTGCTACTTCATAATCTACAGAATATATTCACATGTACTTGATTCTCATTATAAATAATTCCCCTTCACTGACAAGGAAACTGAGACTCAGGGTAGTCACAGGACCACTCAAGCTCATGAAGCCAGTGATGAAAGTGGCAGGAGGCCTAGACAGACACTGAATCAACAAGGCAGGATCTCCCACCCCACAGGCAATTACCCAAAATCTCCCGGAAGTCATCCCCCTGGAGGGAACCGTCGACAACTGCCTTTACTGTCAACAACTTCCATCAAGTCCAAGGGCAAAGAAGACCACAGATCACTTCTTCATGTCTTGGAAGAAGCAAGTAAATCTATAGGAGACTGACAGGGCCTGAGCAATCAGAGACACTAGCTTTTCAGTGAGGATGGAGTGTGGACGATAAAGACAATTAGGGCGTATGGACAGTCTGATGAGTGCCAAGGTCGATAGTATGAACGATGTGTTAGGCAGCAACAATCAAATGAAAAGGGGGACAGGGAGCTGTCGGTGAGAGGCTGGACCTGGGGTAGGCAGGACACTCATTACTCTCGCAATAAACACTGATGATGGCTGACATCATGGTGTATCCTGATCCTCTCTTGTCACCTGTATACTCCAGAGGCAGTTCTCCCAGAAACCATGACAGAAAGGAGCATTGCAGCAACTGTGGAAGGAGAAAAGACAAAACCACGGAACATCCAGGACACCTGAGCAGGCAAGGTTGGCTGTACACATATCCCCTGTACTACATATGCGTATGTATTAGAAGTTGTGTTTGTTACATTTGGGGCTCTGTGCCAAACACTGGGATGTTAGTCTACAGACCCTGCTCTCCAGAACTCTTAACTTTAGGGGATAATCCAAATAACTCTACCAACAACTACTGTGCCACGTATAGTAACATGGTCTTTAGAGGTTCAGAGAAAGTTTCCAAATCCACAGAATCCATTCCTTGAAACCGAAAGACAACTTTGGAGCAAAGCATTGGACCCTGGCATCCTCATCTAAAAGCTCAGTGAATACTAGATACATCACTTAGCCCCTGTGTGCCTCAGTTCCCTCATCTGCAAAATGGGGATGGTATCAATGGTTTTTCTGGGCTGGAGTTGTCACTCTGGTAGAGTGCATGCCTAGCAAGCACAAGGCCTTGGATTCAACTACACCTCAAAATAATAATAGTGATAGTCTGATTGCTGTGAGAATTAGAGTTAACATATGAAGTCCGTAGATTACCTGACATGTGGCTGGACTACTATACTTGTCAAAGAAAGCCCTTCATAGAGCAATTCTGCATGTGTATCTTAAGGAGGCAGGATGCACAATTGAATCATATCTTTCTATCTGACAGACTTAGCCAAAGGTGGTGGAGATTTCCCCTTCCTAATCAAATGCGCTGATTTAGGCAAACCAAGCCATCAGATCTATGTCTTTGGTCTTCTATAAAAGCCCATCTTGTCATCTTGGAGAAAAGCAATAAATATTCATTGTTGACTTAATACCGTGGACTCATCTTGCAGATCAAAAGTTTAGATCCTTCTGCACACATTTGAGGGTCTAGATGAATGAAGGCATAATATTCCAGAACAGGTAAAGGATGTATCACTGCAAACCTCAAAATTATCTTCAAACCCACCAACTGATAAATAAGGCATGAGAAATTATCAGAGCCATTTTGAGAAATCCCCTGCCCGTTTTGAGCTTCACATTTAGTGAATCAAACTAGTGTCTTTCTCTGCAGGGGCAACGCTATTATAATGCTTTTCCCAGCAGAAATCTGTCTTGCAAATGCAAACTAGCATCAGAGGAATAGGTTTTCCCACTATAGATACCAGGAAAGGATCACATTTTGAGTGTTGCTAGGGAATCTGAGGGGCATAGTCCTCCAACCTTGGAGCAGGAGAGTCGTTGCATAAATCCATGGAGAGAAACAGAAACAGATGGTTTCCCTTAGTGCTGACAGGGGCTGGTATCTCCACTTTCCCCTCTCATCCTGGGTGGTCAGACCCCACCCCACTGCCAACTCTGCAGCCAGAGTCCATGCTGGTGAGTACAGCCACCCCTACCCCAGCCTGATGTTAACTCAACCACTTAAAAATGTCCCGAGAATGAGGAAAGTAAAAGGAAAGACTTTTTTTTAGAGAATTCCCTCTCCACACCTTGGATTTTTGAAACTGTGTAATACAGATGGTTCTTGAATTCATGGTCTTCCTTCCTGTCTCAGCTTCCAGAATGCTGAGATCATGGACCTGTGCCACCACACCTGGATCAGAGAATACATATTTGAAAAGAAATAAAAATAGATCAATAAGCCTTTATGTTTAATGTCACTGTGTTTTTCTGTTATTCCTGCAAGGACTGCATGGACTACATTCCTTTTTAAATCCCAGATTTCTCAGAAGTAGTAGAGATGACTTTCAGAAAACATGGCTTCTTTAGCACCAGACTTAATGGCTTGTTTTTCAGAAGAATGAGCCTTCATTTACTCATCTGTAAATTGGAGCAATATAGTCAGTATACTTACCTATCCCACAGAATTGATAAGAGCAACAACCTAAGTGACGTGTAGGAAAACATCTTGAAAACTCTAATGAGCTCTCCAAATGCCAGGTGTTCTACAACACTGACTCATTTTAATGCTTTTCAAAAGGGGAAAGTTAGAAAGATCATCTTGAAAGAAACTGTTGGAACCTTTTACAGGCCATGAATCTTATTCTCTTCCACAGCATGAAACTACACTGAACCATGTCCACTGTTAGGTTAGTTGAAGGCTGTTGTTAAAATGAAAATGTCATGGTTATTTATGGTTTAAGGCTTACCTGTTTCCAAATAGGCTTTCAGAAAGCACTTATTTATTGCCAGTACTGTGTCTTGTATTACTTTGGCATTTGAGAGAATGAGGAAGCATGGAGGAAAGTGAGTTTTAAACAGAGTTGAGAATAGGAGGAAACATTTGGAGTAAATACTCTTCCCAGGAAAAATAGGTCCCTGTAGGAAACTTCAGGGACAAACCCAGGGTGGTCACAGCTGGTCAGCAAGGGTTCCCTGGATCCAAGTGGTCTGGGGCTCATGGAAGCTGAGTCTCAAAACAGGCAAGGAGGCTGGGCAAGGAGTTATCTGGAAAGAGAATCAGTACTGTGAAGCCGGAGAGCATTGCCTTTCAGTGAAGGGTGCAGCCAGCCCCAAGGTACTCAGAGGAACCTCTCTGTCCTCCATGCTGTGCTCTGGCCAGGCTCCCCTTTGGTGAGGACAATGCTCCAGGGAAAGAGATCAGGAGGGAGGAGGAATGTGGAGGGGACTGAGAGCAGCGAATAGAATAGAAGAGCTTTAAGACTCTATGCAGAGAAGGGCCAGGTACAGGAGGCACCGTGAATGTTGGGAATGGCTATAGAGAACTGGACCGCATGTTGTCTCAGGTAAAAATCCCAATGTTCTTGAAGCATTCTGCATCTTTTTCATGGGCAGCTTTGCCACCCCATATGGATCACACATGAACTTTAGGAATCCTCAGAATGTGTTCTGCTTTCCAATGCCTCAGTGGCCCAGCTACACTACGAACACATTAGGTGTCATCTGTATTCCGAATTCATCAGAAAGGCAGATAGATGCACACAGCTAAATGGTCAATTTTTGTCTTTATTCTGTCTGGAGACGTTTTAAAGTCCAATTTTTACAATACATACACATCCTGAGTTTAGCAGTTAGTAAAACATTTGAATTCCTCTGGTGCCCCCGTTTAACAATAATGATCAAAGATGACTCAGTATAACTTAATGGAGAGCAAAATGCATTTTATCAAGAAAGAGAGAGAAAAGAAATTTAAGAAATTATGTACCCTGAAAAACCACTCTCTAAAGTAATGAGGAAGGCTAATTTGGGCCTGGCCAACTAAATAACTGCAAAATAAGATTAAAAAACAAGCAAAATAACTTTCTTGTTTCAAGTTGAAATTCCTCTTTGAGTCCAACTGCAGGTGCCAAAAGGTTTCTTACCTGACAGCTCACCAGGCCCATAAGCACGGAGAAATTTTCTAACAATGCCAATTCAGGATCTCTGACATCTCTGCATCCTTCAGCCCTGGACAGAAGTACCCCTACATTCTCCCACCACAGGAACCATGCCCCTCCCCGCGCATGCGCCCCCTCATCCCCCACCCCATTCACCCACCTCTCCATTGCCTTCTTCCAAATTCTGTCTCATTCTCTGACCCGGCTGAAGGACACCTTTTCCACTGATCTTTCTCTAAAGTCTTTCAATGCAAATATTTTCTTCTGCTTGGCTCCCAGAAAAACTTCCCATACTTCTGATATGGCACTCACCATGGGCTGCTATTTCTTCTATGTGAATATCATTCTCCCAGGTACATGGGGCACTGCCTGAGACTTCTCTAGCATTCTCTGACCATTTCACATGGAACCTAGCCCAGGTTCTGGCAGTATATAACTGAATTTAATTAAAACAAGTTTTGTTCCATGTATCACCACCCTCAGAGCTTCCTCAAATTTTGGATAGAAAATAATTATGTTATTTCATGCACTAGGATGTATAATTCATGCGCTTGTAGTCCCTAGGATAGGGTGGTGCTATTTCATGACCTGAAAAAACGTAACTTACACAATGAAGTAAATAACTCCTTTAGACCACTAGAGCCGAACTTTAATAAGTTGCCATCTCCAACATACATGTCGTCTGAGGATATTATTGGATATCCAACATGAAAGCAACTGATTGAGTCCTGCTAGAAGGATCAACTCCAATGTGGCTATGTCATATATTTGGAAACAGCATGAATTTGATATTTAAGTCTGTCATTGGGTATTTTTAGAGCAGAAAAATTTATCAGGTCGTCTGGATGTGGGTGAATAATTTTTAAGGGTGACTCTTCCAACGATTTCTTTGTTTCAATGTCCTAAAAAGAATCAGGCAGTTCCTGTATTCACACTTCTTGTTATTAGCCATACCCATGTTTATGCATTGGCCTGGCCATGAAATGGGTCTACTAGTCAGTAGACAAGAAGCTTAGGACCCTTGCCAGTGTGTGACCAAGCCCTTCTCTAACAGACTGCACTAGTGTATGGGATTCTTTTCCTAATCTAGTTGAAAGGGAATTTAAGTCTTCATGAAGACTGAAGATCCGAAGGATAGACTTCCTTGCTTTTGGTCTTGGGACACCAGTGAACTCTGTCTGCAGTGTACCTTTTGCCCCTCTTACCTACCACACCTTAAAATTCTTATCCACCTTCCAATATCACATTTCCATCCAAACTTGAACAGCATTTTTTAAGGAAGTTTATTGGGTCATTTATCCCACAGTAGTGTCTGTTCACATATAAGATGCCTGAAAATGAGTGGTCTTTTTTAACACATAAAACTAGGCAGTCTTGTCTTGTTCTTCAGTTCCATATGTATTAGTCTAGTCATCTCAACTAGATTATGAGGTCCAAGAGGTCAGGGTCTTCTTCTTGCATGCTGAATCAATTTCTCAAAGTGTTTTAGGGCTACCTTGGGTGGGAAATAGAAACCATCATTTTGGCCTGCAGGCTGGCTGGCAATCTTCTGGCAAAGGAACTTTCTTTGTGGTTTATTAAATGTAAAGAGGAAGATGAAAGGTAAAATGACTCTTCAAGGAGAATAACTGAGTAGCAAATGGTGACATGCTGTTCTCCAAGCTCAAGAAACATAGATGAAAAATAGACATTAATGATAGCAAAATGTCAGACTCTTGGAAGAATTTTTGACCAAAAGGGTGGAGATTAATTAAGAATCCATTATTTATAACCTAACTACTTGCCAAAAGATAGAGGCAGCTGCTAGGGGGAAGTTATGGCATCTACTCCAGAATTAACAGTCTCGAAATCTGATTCAAGGCTTAGCTTGGATATACTTACTGTGTAATTGGGAAAAATTCCTATATTTTAAATCTCATGTACAAAATGAGAATAATCCCATCAACTGTTGTGAACCTTAAATAGGATAGACAGATAGATAATGACTTCAAAGTATATATATTGTAAATCTAGATTATACATCACAACATCTTGGAGCTAAAGTTACAAGATGATATTGTATCACCCATAGCTACTCAAAAGGGGACTAAGTGTCCCCAGCAGTAAAATCTCCCAAGTCTTGCCAGTCACAAGGCAAAGTGGGGATTCCATCCTGGATGACTTCATATTCACTTCCAGCTGTGAGATTTTTATTGTTCCCTGTATCATTTCCTTGATTTATATTCAAGGCTCCATTTTTCAGATGAAGAAAGAGCTGTTCTGAAAGGTCTGGTCAATTAGAGTTCTCCCAGATAGTACAAGACAGAGCAAGAGGACAAGACTGGCAGCCAGGTTCCACATCTCAGCCACCATGGTTTCTCTAATCCACACTGACGCAAAGCTACAGATGTACTGAGCTCCATATGTGCGCCAAAAAACGTATAAGGACTCATCAGGTCCCGAGCCAAAAACCTTTCCTACAGATTCCCACACAGGCTGCCTCAGAGCACATGTGGCTCAGGGCTCTTGGCAGTGAGGGTGGCCTGGTGCAAGATGACAGCCCAGCGTGGCCCAGTAGCTCACCCCACACCACCCTGCGTCCTTGCTGTCAGCTGTAGGCCAGCCATGGAGTCCTGTCTGCTGGGAGTTTTCTGCCCTCGGGTTCTTTTCAGAAATCTGACAGGCCCAATAAAGGCCCAGCGCTGATGGAGCTGGGTTGGCTCTGCCTTCCCCTCAGCCCAGCGCTGCCTCCTCAGCTGACACAATGGGGCCGGCTGTAATCACATTACACCCTCGTCTTTCATAATTCCCCTCTTTCCCCAAGTGACAGAGCATCCCAGCAGCAGAGAAAGAACTATTTTTAAACTAATTTCAACTTTAAAAAAAAGTACAAAGAACAGTGTCATTTTCCACAGATATGGTTCTAGTTTATAAACCCCCCGCCCCGGGACTAAAGTTGGCAGAAACTAGAAAATCCAAACTGAATATTGGCCACCCTATGGATCACCTTTGCTACCTGCCTGATGACCCACACACTCATCTCTCCCATTTTTCTTTTGCCAGGGTCCCTCTGCTCTGTGTCTTGTTTTTCCATCCCCTTTCTGGCTCATTAGGAAGGAAGGAAGGAAGGAAGGAAGGAAGGAAGGAAGGAAGGAAGGAAGGAAGGAAGGGAGATTAATTTCAGGAAGGACCCAGAGGCTGTTGCCACTACACATATCTTCTAGGTTCTTCTCTTCTTCGCTTTCTCCTCCCCTCCTCTCCTTCATCCCCATGCCCTGGACTCCTGAGGCCTCTTCTTCCCTCATCCTCTGCATCTGGGAAAGGTGATAGCTCACAGCATGTTTTCTGTATCCCTCCCAAAGCTCTTCATTGTGAGGAAATAAAGCTAGAAGAGGGTTTGGGGGAAGGAAAGAAAAGGTAAACCACCCAAAAAGGACTTTAGGTAAAGGCATCTGGCTTCAGCCAACCTAGGGTGACCCCAGCTTCTCCCTGCAGGCTTCCCAAGGAACATTTTCAAAATGGTGCCCACCAGCATCCTCTAAAAGTGTGAGGGAGTAATCTCCTGCAGAGCAAAAAAAAGCATCCTATGCAACAGAGGAACAGGAAGTGGAAGTGGAGAGGAAGCCAGGGAAGGAAGCTTTCAGAGACACAGAAAGAAAGGCCTCTTTGCTCAGATGAAGATATACAAATGGCAAATAAATACATGAAGAAATTTTCACCGTCACCGGTCACTGGAGAAATGCAAATTCAAACAGCATTGAGATGTTATCTCACTCCGGAAAGAATAGCTGCCATCAAGAAAACAACTGTTAACAAATGTTGGTGAGGCTGCAGGGGAAAAGGAACACTGCTCCACTCTTGGTGGGAGTGCAGACTGGTGCAGCCACTATGGAAATCAGTATGGAGATTTCTCAGAAGACTAGGATTGGAAGTTGCATTCAACCCAGCTATTCCCCTCCTGGGTATTTTCCCAGAAGAACTGAAAAGGTCATATCACAGTGATATATGTACACTCATGTTCATAGCAGCACAATTTGTAATAGCTAAATCTTGGAAATGACCAAAATGCCCATCAGCCACAGAGTGGATGAAAAATATGTGGTATTTCTATACAATGGAATATTACTCAGCTATAAAAAGGATGATCTTGAGGCCTTCATATTGAAATGGAGGCAACTTGATCCTATCCTCACAAGTAAAATAAATAAGAATTATACTTATAAATATCACATTGTATCTCTAATGTAAAAAGTAATAAGAAATGTAGGAGTAATAAAACCCAAAATGTGTAATTTCTATTGTAAAAAAGAGAGGAAAAGACAGTGCTCTAAAGGATATAACTTCATGTATGTTTAAGTGTGTATGATAGATGGCCATATTACTAAGTTTTTGCTGGATCATTGAGCAGAACTGTTTGCAGTCTCACTGTTTGAATGTCCACTTTGTGTGCTTTAATTTTGTAACTTGAATGACTATTTCTAAGATGACAGTATATAATTTGTCAACTAGTGATTTCTTAGTGTTTATTTTATTTTATTATATTTTATTTTGGAATTTTGTATTATTGCTTCCCGTTTTTCTGTTTTGCTTTTTTTCTCTTTAAGTAACATTTAAAAAAAAAAAAGGAAAAGCCACTTTGAAGTAATTTAGTGACATGAGTTTAGCCAAACTAAGTTAAAACTACAGTATTTGTTAATTAGGTATGTGATAAACCTGAGTTTCCCTTCGTGTCCCCTTCAGCAGGCGTCAGCTGGAGCTCCTCGCGTCATTCAGCCCACCTGCCTTTATGTTCCTCTAGAAAAGCAATGGAAGAGAAAAGCAGAGAGGTCAGTGATAAAGTGACTAATGGCTTATGCCTGAGCCGGGTGGGCACCCACCAGAGAGAGCTCAGAGAAGTGAAAGAAGCCAAAGGGAGCCCATGCTAGGCCCTGGTTTTCTGTAACTGTTAGCTCAATAGAGGACTATCCCAGGAAAGGGCAAGTTTAAAAAGTGTCTCTCATCTCCTGCAGGACCAAGATTTACTGATGTAGAATTACTCCTGATTCTGGGGACCCAGTGGAAGCTGGGTTCTTATAAATGAAAAGTCATCAAACTAGCCTTCTCTCAAGGGGGAGAGACTGAAGCAGTTCTAGGGAAATTGTCTGGATTCGTGGAGAAAACATTAAACTAAAAGTCATGGCTGTCAGGAAGCCTTAAATCTAAACCCAAGAGAGGAGAATTTTGATATGTAAGAATTCTATGTAGCCATTAATTAAAGCTGGCTGAAAAACAGCACAGCAAAGCACAGACTCAGGTCAACCAGGTCTGGGTTCAGCCCTGGCTTCTCTGCTCATTAACTGCACAGTCTTGGTCAAGTTCGTTGGCCTAGCTTATTTTCTTGTCTTAAATAATAGAAATGAAAAGAGGACCTACCACCATAGCAAAATCACCATAAAGCCATCCTCAGCAAGTCTGATTGATTGATGTCCTCTTTTGGTGGATTGATGCCCCATTCTGATTGGATGTTGGTTAAGCCACACCGGTACCATAAATATCCTGATTCCTAAATATCACTCCTGCCTAGTTTATAGCATTGCTGTGAGAAATGAGCAAAACAATGTAAAGAAAGTGCTTAGCTTGGACCAGTTTCTATTAGCATTTTTAATGAAATGACTTGTGTCCTCTAGTTGTTCTGGATTGACATCCTAACCTAAGATTGTAGTGTCGTCTGGAAATAGGCTCATTACAGATGTGGTTTGTTATGTTTGGGAGAGGAGGGCAAATACTGAGTAGGCAAGGCTTCTAATCCGGTACAGCTGGTGTGCCTGTAAGACGTGGTCATGTGAAGACTGCATATCATAATAAAGGCAAAGATTCCAGCAGGGCATCTGTGAGGTACGGCAAGCCAAGCGTCACCAGCCATCTCCAGAAACCAGGAGAAAAGAATGGAATAGATTCTCTTTCAGAGCCTTCCCAAAAAGCCAACCTGGCCAGCATCTTGATTTGAGTTTTTTTACCCTCTAGTCCTGTAAAAGAATATTGCTGTTGTTTAAAGCTACCTTTTTGTAGTTGTTGTGGAAGTCCTAGTAAACAAATGTAGTGTTATACTGGGTATGTTCCTGAAAGCCACTAAGACCATGCATTCATAAATTACCAGGGAAGTGGAGACCTTAACACTGATTTTAGTCCTGTGTAGTCACCTCTGATGCTTGAAAACCCCTGTTCAGCATTCTCACTAAATTGTGTTTTGACTTGCACTGGAATATCTTCAGATCAGGAACTCACTACCCAGAAAGACAGCCAGTATCTCTCACTACTAGAAAAAGTATTCTTTATATTGGGCCAAAATCTCTTTTCCTTGCAGATCCTCCCATTTGGTGGGAACTTCTTACCATATAAAACCCCACTCCCTCAGCATTCATCAGCCATTCCAGTTCACAGTCATTGAACAAACCATGTTCTCGCACATATCAGTCTTAGCAAATACAATTTCTTTTTTGTATAATGAAATTTTCCTTTCTCAATCTAAAGAGTCATCTATTAAGATCCATTTTGGTTTTATCTCCTGATAGTATAGGTTATTCTGTGCAAAAAATCAATCCCAGAGTCTGTTCTTCAAAAACCAAAAGATTCTCTCACACACTGCACAAACATTGTGACCCAGCTGGGGAGCTCTGTTCAGCATAGTCACTCAGGACTCAGGCCAGCAAAGCAGCCACCATCTTGAACTCAACCAGTCCCCATGGGAAGGAGAAAGCTCTGGAAAGTGTCCAATGTGCCAGCCAACAAGGGATAAGCACCATTTCCTCCTACAATTCATTGACCCAAAACTAGTGACAAAGTCCCACCTAAACAAAAAGGAGCTGGAAAATGTGGCCCACACATGCTTGGAAAGTCAGATTAGAAATACCTGGCAAAGGCACTAACAGTTGCTCCAACCGCTCTGGGTCTCTCTCTCTCTCTGCCGGCTGGGCAGCGCACACTTCACGTATCCATTGTTCATGGTCATAATCTCATTGCACTGCCATTCTATTTGCTTGTGTTTTCATCTCCTCCTTGAGGACTGGAGCAGATCACACTAAACGTTTGATGCAAGCGTGCATTTAAGAACAGTAATGTAAGCCACAGGAAAAACTAAATTCCTTACGTGGTTTACCCGGCCCTACATGATCTGGACCCTGCCTCTGCCCCATGCCTTATCCTAGCCCCAGCCAGGCTGTCACTGGGACTCAGCTAGTCCACCCTGCCTCAGCCTTCACACTTGCCATTCCCCAGGGTTGAGCAGCACAGCCCTTGCCAGTTGCCTGGCTCAGTACCCCACTTCCCTCATCCTATCAGAGAAGCCTTTCCAGAGCTTGTTCTGTCACCACGCCCCCTCCACACACACCCAGGTACCTCTTTAGATTCCTATCTTTTATTTTTCTCCATGGAACTTACCACTTACTGAGGCAAACATCCACAAATGTGTATTACATTATTACATGTTAAATACCATGTACTATACGTTACACATGTATTTCTGGTATTTGTTTATTTACCGTCTGTTCCTCACCCCGCATCCACATCCTTGTGAATGCAACTTCAGTGAGCAAAAGGCTGAGGTGCAGCACATACTCAGTATATATCTGTCAAATGAATAAGTGACAAAGGAACAAATCTATCTCTCATGTATCTGGAGCAAAATATTAAATTCCTCCCTCTGGAATGACTAGATTGTAAACCCTTTCAATTTACATGCCACCCAGAGGTGATAGATGATCAAGGTAGGTCAGAGCAGAATAACCCTTATTTGTCTTTCATTTTGTATTTCAATAAATGAAGCCCAAGTTTAAATAATAATTTGAGAGTTACAAGATTCACACTATGGACTGTCAGAATAAATTTACTTATTGACTAAAACTCACGTGTTTTTCATATATGAAACTGGAAATTTTCCTCTCTCTAGAATCTTGTTGTTATTTTGGACCTAACATTTCTCCCCCTTGATATACCTGTCACTTGTCTTCCTTTTCATTTTTAACATCATTTATTCACTTGCATTGATTTATTGAATGTAAACTATGTGCAAAATCTACAGTAAGTGCCAATGAGTATTATGTGATAATTTTATAATTCCCATAAGAAAAAGGTGGATCAGATAGATGGATTTTAGTTCAGCAGGAGAGATAGAAAGACCCCTTATCTGAGTAAATGGCTGATGGCAGAACCCTTGACAAGAGAGTGCAGTGTAAAACAGAGTAGTGATGTTCCAGAAATGCCATGCCTGGAGCCCCAAAGATGAAAAGACAAGTAGATTCCCAGAGGAGAGGAGTTTAGAAAGCTCTTATAGTTTTAAGGTCAGTTTGGTTTAGACACATCACTCCACGTATCTTTAAAGTGGATTTGCCTACTCTGAATGTGCCAGTGGGTCACTACCTCCCTCAGCACTGAGAACCTCACCCATCTTTGCTCAAGGATATGCTAAGGGTTAGGCTGACTTGGTGTACATGTTGTATATTCCAGCAATTTCAGGGTGGTCCTTGAATAGAAGAAGAGCCTGAATAATTATTCTACTTGGTTGCTAACCATATTCATTTACTTTAATTAATGTTACTTACTGGGTAAGTATTGTACAAAATAACTTAATTGTCACTCCAACCCTATAAGGTAGGTACTGTCATTATCTCCACTTTACACATAGAGAAATTAAGAGACAGAGAGGTTAAGCGATCTTCCCAGTGCTGGACCGTGAAGAGGATGGGGCGTGAGCCTGAGCAGTCTGACTCGGGGGTCCATGGTCTCAACAACTGGTCTGTTTGCTTCCTCTCAATTGAAAATAAGGACAGACTATAGTCCAATGCATCACATAAGTGCTGAGTAACAAACACGTTCTTATGCTAGTCACTAAGCCAGGCTACTCCTGATTGAATCAGCCCTCAGATATTGCACAGGCTGAAACCAAAGAGAACAGTGAATAACTGGAGTTAATGGTGAGGGATTAAATGAATTGGAGAATGATTCAAATTGTTACTCACTGTGCATTTATTCATTCATCTGTTTATACATCCTTTTACACCCCTTATTCAAAATCTATGGATTGAGCACAGTCACTGTCCTGGACACACAGCCACATGCTGCAGATGAGACCCTGTCTGATCTAAATGGACTTAGAAGTTCAGGAGGGGAAAAGCAGGCAAAGGAAGCCAGTGATGTAGCATGGTAAGAACTTCAAGAGTGCTCACAGGAGTTCAGGGGGTTAATTCTCCCTGCATTTGGGACAGTGAACAAGGGGCCAGGAGGTAAAAGATGAAAGAAGAATGCTTCATGGGGGAAGTAATATTGAATCAACCCCAAACAAAATTTTCTAATCTTAGTATTTCTGGGAAGAGTCTAAAATTTATGCAATTTTCACCAGTGATAAGAGAGAAATTGAACACCCCTTCAAGAAAGGCACTGGGAGTGGTCACTGGAACACAGTTGGCATGCCTGCATTCAAATCTTCACCTCTCTAGACAGAAAGTGTGCACTGAGATGAGTATAATTGTTATCCAACTGCAGTTAAAGCCAAGTAAGATCATATGGGAGGCACACAGCACGATGTGTTATAAGTGGATGTTTGTTACCTTCTTCTCAGACACGTAGTCACGCTTACCAGTTCTCTTATTTCTTAATTTTCTTGGTAGCTCTAATACTGCCTCAAAGACCAAAGTCGTAAGTCTTTTTCCTCTTTCACATGGGGAATAAAAAGGGAGTATGATTTTTGTTAAACTTCTTTTTATTACAGTGGATTTATTGTGTTCTGTGCTTCTTGGTGACTAACCAACAGACGAGCTAATTTATTATTTTAGTAGTTTAAACAAGACCTGGGAAGAAAGGCACCCTGTGATCACAGCACACTGGAACTGTACTAATGAGAAGATTAAAAGAAAGTTCAGCTCACGGAGACCCAGATAATCACAAATGTTCTTACGGATAATTAACAGTCACAATTATCTGGAACTACACTATGTGCCTGGTTGGTTGTTCTAAAGTCAGCCTATATTGATTAGATAAGTGACAAATAAGTTACTTGGAAAGTGGCTAATGGGGCTCCTTCATAATAAATATCTGGAGACATCTGAAGGGACCCCCTAAGGTTCCACAATGCCTTCACCCTCTGTGGTCATCTAGGAACTGTCTGCCTTCCTCCTCATGCTGTTCTGCTTTATGCAGTAGCATCATCCATCACCAGGGAACAAAGTCCTGAGCCTTCTGACTCTGACAGTTACTCTCCCTTCCCAGCACCACCCTGAGGACCTCAGTAGGAAGGAGGAGAGCCATAGTGCCATGGTCTCAAGGTTTGTCTGGTCCCTTTGTTTCTTTTCAGTCTCCTTCCACTCCATGCTGTGCACTGCAGGCTGCTCCTGAACTGAGCCCAAGCACACAGGAGAGGATGGGCACAGACGGGGACACAGTGGTCCTGAAGAACATGCTCCTTGGCGTCAATTTGATCCTGCTGGGCTCCATGCTCAAGCCCTCAGAGTGTCAGCTGGAGGTGACCACAGAGAGGGTCCAGAGACAGGCAGTAGAGGAGGAAGGAGGCGTTGGCAACTACAGCACATCCAGTAAAGAGCAACCCATGGTCTTCAACCACGTGTACAACATTAATGTGCCCCTGGACAGCCTCTGCTCCTCGGGGCTGGAGGCTTCGGCTGAGCATGAGGTGAGTGCGGAAGACGAGGCTGTAGCAGAGTACACGGGCCAGACCTCAGATCACGAGAGCCAGGTCACCTTCACCCACAAGATCAACCTCCCCAGAAAGGCCTGCCCGTGTGCCAGCTCAGGCCACATGCTACGCGAGCTGCTGAGCCGGATCGAGATGTTGGAGAGGGAGGTGTCCGTGCTGCGGGACCAGTGCACCAGCAACTGCTGCCAGGAAAGCGCCGCCACAGGTAGAGTCTGAAGGCCGTGGGGTCTCAGGTGGGGAAGGAGCGGGCAGGGCGGGCAGAGATGGGGATGAATGAGTGAGCAGGGGCAACACCAGCATCTCTTTCCACGGCCCAAGGAAGAAAGTATCCCCGCTCGTGGTTCTCAGTTAATGTGTCTGCAAGACCTAAATGCAGTCCTTCCCTGGGGATTCATTCAGGGATCCTCCACACTGCTTAGCCAGTTTGAAATACATTAACCTGATTTTGGGGGGATGAGTCAGGTAATGGTACATCGGTTCAGCACAGCGACTTGGCTGGCAAGCAGGGAATTCAGTGTCTGTCTTCATTCATCTTTGCCTTTCACGGGCTGTTGGGTTGATATCTATTCTTGTTAACCTGAGGGACTAGGGAATGCAGGTGCTCTGCTCATTCAGTCGAAGCCTTCTCCCATCTGAGAAAATGATAGTCATCAAAGTCTCAGAGGATCTGTTCTCCTCGTTCCCAGCAAGATGGGAGTTTCTGTCCTCCCCAACCCATAGGCACACACGCATGGGCGCGCGCGCACACGCACACACACACGCGCACGCACGCACGTGCGCAATGTGTACATGCTACACACAACACACATATGCTTGCACACACTTATAGAGCTAATCTAAAAAGGCTGAAAGGAGATTTTCTTCTAGCCTTGCCCACCCCCTAACTAGTAAAACTCCTAAGTTCTTATCTGTACCTCTCTGTCAAACACAATCAAGTCTCCAGAGCTAGACTCCCTGAGTTCAAATCTTAGCTCTGCTACATCCATGCTTGTGAGCAAAGAAAGCTGCATAGCTTTTTCTTTCTCTATAAGGAGTGACAGACTACAAGAGCAGGGGCCTGTTAACTATGAAAGCACCAAGTCACACGACAGCCTGATTTCTCTATGTATCATAAAAACAATAGCTGTTATCAGCGGAGCTCCAGTCAACTTCCCACCAGCTTTTCTTCTCCAAGGCAGAGCTGTCTTTGCTGGGCAGGGGCATTAGCCGTATTTTCTTGAGTGCAAGTGTTCACTCCTAGAGGATCCAGTATCTCAGGGCTTCCTCAGAGTAAAGGCAAGATGAAGTTTTAACAGCCTTTGTGGCTCACAGCTCCCAAGGATAGCAGACAGGCTCTCCTGAGACACAGCAGGGTGAAGGTAGGTCTTTGAGCAAGAAAGTGTTTCCCTGGGTTTTCTCACTTCTTCTCCTCCTAATAACCAGCGCAATAGATGGACAGTCTAAGACTAGAAGAGGAAGTACAGTTGTTCAGTCTCTTGTTCATTAGTGAGAACTGACAGGTCAGTTCATCTTTTCAGTGGAGTTGGAGAATGAGGGAAAGTCATAGCTTTCCATGGACACTGCCGCTCAAGAGGTCGGGGTGCCTTTTTTGTTGTTATTGTTGTTGTTGTTGTTGCTTTATTGTTGTTGTTGTTGTTGTTGTTGTTAATTGAGACAGAGTCTTGCTAAGTTTTTAACCAAGTTGCCAATACTGGCCTTGCACTTGTGATCTTCTTGCCTCGGGCTTCCAGAGAGCTGGGATTAGGCATGTGCCACCATGCCTAGCTCCAGGGAAACTTCTGTAAAAGGTCTTTTGACCATTACCCCATCAGGATGCTTGGCAGACTGGAAAAACTCCAGAAGGAAGAGATTTGTTAAGCAACAGCAGTGACGCATATTTTTAGGCCACTGGGGCTGAGTGAGGTAGAAGATGGGCTTATTAGATCTCACATCCTCAGGGCGAAGGGCAGAGAAGGATGGCAAGCAGGTATTCAATTTGAATTTTTTAATTATTTTATTTAGGCAGATCAGTTAACTGCTGTTGCTGTACCACGATAAGGACTTGGACAGAAATATACATAGACTCTTGAAGGGGTCCCAGCAAACAGCAACTAATGGAGCCCAAGGTTTCAGGAAGCTTGCAGAGTAACCCTGGCACTGATGAATGAGCAGCCGGTGATGGCAGGTGGGAAGGAGGAAGGACGGGCTTGTAACCCAGGCAGCCTTCCTCTGCATGGTGGACCCAGGGCTCACTCCATCCCCTATCACCTTCCGGTCCCAGAGCTGGCATCTTGGTCAGAGTCCTCTCCTCAGTCTGTTGGAACCCCATGGCCTGCCCAAGTAGAGAATGGGGGGCTTGGGATTGACACGCACCAGGAACAGCCTTCCACTCACAATGATGTGAGACCTGCATGATACCTAGAGCGCTCACAGGACTGAACCCAAGGTCCTCTCCCTGGGATGTCATTCTATACTGCAGCCTGACCTGGACGCCTTTCCATCTCCATCTTCCCCTCTTCCCTACCAACTTTTCCTGCAAACATTTTCCAGTAAGTCCCCTTTTCATGAATCTCCATCTAAGGTTGACTTATAGGAAACCCAGCCTAAGACACCCTGAGGGTGATTTCCTGGACACCAGGGACCAGCTCTTCTTTATCTTTGCCCCAAGCACTGTACTAAGCACAGACAATCACACTAAGTGAAATTATTTGCTAGCTTATACATACCACACTATGTTGAGTGTCATGCTCAGCTACTCAAGTCTGATCAGAGAATGAGTAGAATTCCCTGTCCTTGCCTCCCCAGCAACTTTTATAGAAGTCACTGCTGTCCTCTGACCTTGCCCCTTGACCATTCCAGGACAACTGGACTATATCCCTCACTGCAGTGGCCATGGCAACTTCAGCCTTGAATCCTGTGGCTGCATCTGCAATGAAGGCTGGTTTGGCAAGAACTGCTCAGAGCCCTACTGCCCAATGGGCTGCTCCAGCCGGGGTGTGTGTGTGGACGGTCAGTGCATCTGCGACAGTGAATACAGCGGGGACGACTGCTCTGAGCTCCGGTGCCCGACAGACTGCAGCTCCCGGGGGCTCTGCGTGGATGGGGAGTGTGTCTGTGAAGAGCCCTACATGGGCGAGGACTGTGGGGAGCTGAGGTGCCCCGGGGACTGCTCAGGGAAGGGGAGATGTATCAATGGCACCTGTTTATGCCAGGAAGGCTACATCGGTGAGGACTGCGGACAGCAGTGGTGCCTGAATGCGTGCAGCGGGCGAGGACCATGCCAAGAGGGGCTCTGTATCTGTGAAGAAGGCTACCAGGGCCCAGACTGCTCAGCAGGTAGGAAGGGGAACACTGTGGGTGCTGGTAATAGTAAAGACAACAGGCCTCTGTCCTTGAGGGGTGAAGGTGGTTGTTACCCATTATTTCTTTTGCCAAAGCACAAAACCACACACTGGGTGGTTTATAAAGAAAGGATGTTTATCTTGGCTCCCAGTTCTAGAAGTCCCAGGTTTAGGGCTATATCTAGTGGTGGCTTTCTGGTGGCAGAGTACCAAGATAGTGCAGGACATCACATGGCAAAAAACCACGTAAAGCCATATAAAGCCACCAGAATTCAATCATGGGGACTCTACTCTGATAACCTTATCTAATCCTAATCACTTCCTAAAGATACCCATCTCTAAACACCATAGACAGATTTAGTGTCCACTCTTAATAATTCATAAAGAGAATTAAATTGCACCTCTGAAGCCATGAGGGATACCCTGAAATTCTATCCAAGCCATAGCAGCCAGAGGTGGTCATGGGATCACCTTAGCAAGGCTGTTCTCAAGCTTGCAGGAATTCCAAAGAGTTGCACCTGCAAGAAAGATCTCCCTCATCTGTCTCTATAATCCAGGGACATCTTCTTTACAATGCCACTCAAGGGATGATGGTTAGGCTGTGAGGCTCCCTGAATATCTTACAGTTGACAGATTTCCAGATCTTATTAAGTTATAAAATAATCTGGTATCCACATGGAGAAAAGTGTGTGTAGGCAACAAATTAAATGTAAACAGGAACAAAAAGCAATAACTAACATTCTAACTAGCATAGAATATTAAAAGGCTATGACTCATTTTGTTCCAGATGACTGTAGCACAAACAGGAACCAACCCCATATGTAGTCCAGCTGTGGAAACTGATAGGAATGAGGTGTCTAAAGTAGAGGTCTAACTCCAGCAGTGGGAAGGATACCAACGTCATAATAGGAGTGGTGTTTTTGCATTTAGATGAGGTTATTTTCATAACTTCACTTTTTTTTATTGTCTCTGAGTGAATCAGTGACTTTTGCTAATAAATTTGTGCTTTAAACAGTACAGATTTACTAATTGATCTTTCTGTGTAAAGCCCAGAACATCCACTGGGAAATTCTAAAATAAGAAACAACAAACAAACATTTTAAAACCTTCTAATTGAGCAGTTCCAGGAGTTCTCTAAGGGAGAAATCCTGGGAAATCAATGTCACCTGCCTACTGTCCTTCAGCGTCATCAGCAATTCCCACCAAATGGTGACACATGATTTCTACTTATATTTCTTAAAGATCAGTCACAGTGATGAAATAGAAACAGAACTATAATCCATCCCTTAAGAAACTTTGTTTTCATTTTTCCTGTACTGTATTTTCTATACTCAGATATTCTCTTTAGCCCCTCAGTTTTGTTCACTGAGTAGAAATAGCCTTCTAAAAATGCAGTCATTATAGCAATTGTTCCAAAACAAAGTTGAAGCAGGAGTTAAACCTCACCATTTCTGAATTGAGAGTCACCAGGCGGTTACTGAATGCAGAGGCATAAGCTCGTTCCCACATAGTGGATGAGACCCCATGAGGCCCATATGGAGAATGCTAAGGGTCCATGTGGGCCATCACCATGCTAGTGCTGTGCTGTAACACGCTCGCTTCCTCGTAGATTCAGCATTTGTGAACCTGCTCATACTTATATGTACCTGACCCACTTTTCTCCAGGGATGGGTCCATTTGAAAACAAAATCTTGATCTAAGCTAGAGCCCAACCTGAGTTAGAGACAAACCCTGGTTCCATCAGGAAGGACTGAGCAGCTGTTAGAGCAGCTACAACTGGGTCGAGCCCAAACTGTGAGCACATGTTGCCTCCAACACTTACCTCTGCTGCTCGAGGAAGGTTTTTGTAGGCTCTGATAAACGACTTGATAGGTTCCCAGGGCTTGTGAAGAAGGACAGTTGCATAATCTCCACCTGTTTCTATAGCAACCCTGTAGGCCCCCCCCCCCCATTGCTGGAGGAACTGCTCTTAATGCCTGTTTTTAAAACCAAATGCCACAGGTCTTTTCCTGAGAGGTATCTAGGTCATTAGCTAAAGTGCTCCTTCACCTGTTCTTTGTGAAATGGCTGTAGGAGAGGGGCTGACTTATCCATTGTTTGACATTTCTGGCCAGGTGCACACATGACATCACTGCTGCTCCCATTGATTGCAGAAGTGCAGAGAGAGGGGAGAAGGGTCAGGAAGGAGAAAACACGGAGAGCGCTGAGTAGATTTTCTCCTAGGTCATCATTTTCTCTAGGCAAGGATGTGGAAAATAGCTGCCCACTGTGTAGGTCCCCGGGACTTGAATGCAACACAAGAGTGACAGCAAGGCCACTATATTTGACTTCAAGCCTTGCTCTTTGTTCACTGTGTGCCATGGGACAAGGTCTCAAACTTTCTGCCTCCATCTGCTTTTCATGTAAAGATAATAGAACCAAAAAAAAAATCATGAATATGAGCACTTAAAACAGCCCCTAGAAAGCTTCTCATTTTACAGATTTAAAAAGTAGCAATCCAGAGAGACAGAAAAATTTTCCCTGAGCCAGACAGCTCATTAATGGCAGAGTAAGAATGAGAACCCTGGTCTCTTACAAATTCCTTGCTGTTTTTAATCCTCTCTTAGATGCTAAGTAAAACAGAATTGAGGAATAAAAATGTTAAAGCCACATAGACAAAGAAGTAATCTTCTGATATGAAAGCTGAGCCCTATCAAATGGTAAAAAAATGAAGTGTTAGAGATGAGGTGAAGAAAGATGCAGAACCATTTATCTGTATCTGCTCCCAGTGGTGTAGGCGAGGGAGCAGGTGGCCAGTGAGCTGACCGCAATTCCCTGTAAGTAGAAAGAATGAAGGAACCACCAGGGCAGGGTCTCAAAATGATCCCTGACTCATGACCTTCAGAGATTCAGCACCATAGTCTCTTCCTCTGTCAAGATGGCAGCCAGCCCAAGTTTTGGCACCTGAAGCCACATGCTCTTTGGAGCAACGCAGGTCATGTAAATAATTCCAACTGCTCTCACCCCACAAGTGCAGAAGTGACACAAAATCTAAGAAGTAAATGGTACAGCTACTTAACAGATAAGCAACCCTGATTCTTCAAGCCACAGGTTCTTCTTTTTTAGCATCCTGCTCTTCCCCAAAGTCAAAATTGGAACTCCAAAGAAAGTAAGACTAAATGCTTTGCACCACCATACACAACAATGAAAATATAAGTCTCTTCTCTAGTTTGCTTTATAATTAAATATGATTTTGTTTGATTGGGACTACTAGCACCCAACGGGTGCAGCTACTGCTAGCTTACGGGGCAAGTGGTAATCATCTCCTCCATCAAGCCACCCCTCCCAAGAGTATTCACCATCAGTGACACCATGTGTTCTGTTCTGGGTCAGATGTTAAGGTGTGTTCACCACCAAAATCAGGTCTTCATGAAGTTGACAACATAAAAACTTCTTCTGCACTTTGTTTTTGCTTTAAAATTCTGAAGTGTTCTGCTTGGTTTATCCTCTGCTATCATTATTAACTTTATTTTCTTGGGGAAAAAAATGATACACTGACTTGTCCCACATACCCTAAGAGTTGGTTGATGACTTAAAATGGCCATTTCTGTCACTGTGACAGGAGCAATCCTGCAAAACATACTCAGAGTCAGTGTATACAGTCACAAGAAGCAGGTACTAGAAAAAACGTTTTTAAAGAGTTTTCTCATCTCTAAGCTGAGCACCAGTCTGGAGATCACATCTTATGACATCATCTGAATGATTTCTAATGTGTATACATGGAGAGTGTGTAGAGATGAAGGAAACCATCAGGTGCAATCTATAACCTACTCTACAAATTGCAAGAAAAAGAATTCAAAACACAGAACATCTGGGCTTGAGAATTAGTTCTGCTACAGCCCAACTCCCTGATTTTTGACCCATCCTCAACAGAGTTTCAGTTTTTCCTTTTGTGAAGTTGACATGATCAATTACATCTACTCAAATCATCTCATAGGGCTGCTATTAGAAGATTTTAAAAAATTATAGTCTGGCATACAGGTCTACGGTCTGTCTGTCAAACTGTAGTTAGATGATATAGACTGAAACATTATATACATGTAAGCTAGAATTGTATATTGATTAAGAGATTTTTGAGTCATTTTGCCTGGGTTCAAACCCCAGTTTCTATATTTGTTTACCATGTGACCCAGTTTCCTCAGTGATGAAATACTAGCAATCATGATTACTATCCCATTATGTTGGTAAGCTGAAATGAGATGATCCTTGTCAAAGTAACTAGCATTGTGCCTGGTACATAATAAACACTCAATATAATCACGCCAAATACTGTTAAGTACTATGTACCAATTCTTCCCTAAACCCAGGAGTCACTCTATACATATTACATAGGCAAACCTAAAGGTCTTAGAACACTTCATAGCTTTAATAATATCAGAATTATAAATGACCCAAGCTTATAATATATCACTTGAGGGCTTAATTATTTAAATTTCATTTATGCTTTACTTTCATAATTTTTTATTTTTTATTTAAAGAAAAAATTGAAACAGAAAGAGGGTAGAAATAATACAAAATTTCAAAAATAAAAAAATAATAACCAGAAAGAAATCACTAGTTGATAATTACATATTTTCCTCTTAGAAGTAGTTGTTCAAGTTACAAAAGTAAAGTCCACAAAGTGGACATTTAAACAGTGAAACTGCAACCAGTTCTGTTCATCTATCCAACAACAATTTAGTAATATGGTTATCAATCCTACACACTTAAACGTACATGCAGTTATATCCTTTAGAATACTTTTTCCTCTCTTTTTTTCTTTACAATAACTATAATCCATTCTCATAAACTGTTTAGAAGTTCTACACATGTGTAAGTCTCTACATTATACCTAGCCTTTCTGTATTAGAGGGAGAAACAAATCAAAACAAGTCAACAATACAAATTCCTAGAGAAACACAAAAAGGACATATAAAACCACAATACTAGGTGATCTACAGTAGTTACTATGATGTCTCTTGTTATTTTCAATAAAATTGTCTATATTGTCAGACATAGTATAATTAAACTTAGTAGTACATAACACTATTAATAAAAACCAAATGTTGGAGACATTATAGGACTTCAAAGGCAGTTAATAATCAAACCAGAATGGGTATCCTATTGAATCTTGTCATCTTCAGAGTAGTTGCCTCTACTCTCAGACTTGATACTCTCAAGCATACCAGATTTGAATAGTCAGTCAATACAAAACAATGATATAGTCAATCTTCTCTGCCTCATCTCTGCTATGCTATTTTTCTGTCATTGTTGTTTACTTTTCTCCTTCATTCCATTGTCTGCCCCTTTTATTGAGACCTTTCTGCCATTGTTCCTGGAATCCTGGTGATTTTCTTCTCTCTCTAGAATGTCCTTCAGTATTCTTTGTAGGGTTGGATTGGTGGTCATGAACTCCCCCAGTTCCTCTTTGTCGTGGAAATATCTTGTCTCTCCATTAATTTTGAAAGACAGTTTTACAAGGTACATCATTCTGGGTTGGAGGTTATTTTCTTTCAGGGCTTGGAATGTTTCACTCCAAGCTCTTCCTGATTTGATAGTTTGCATCAAGAAGTCCGCTGTCATTTTGATGAGTTTTCCTTTATAGGTAATCTGTTTCTTTTCTCTGACTGCTTTTTAATCTTCTTTTCTTTTGATGGATTTCTGGGATCCTGATATTATATGTCTGGGTGTAGATCTGTTTTGATTGTAGCTGGCTGGAGTTCTGTATGCCTCATATATCTAAACATCTCTTCTGTTTCCTATGTTTGGGAAGTTTTCCTTAATTATTTCTGTGAATAGCCTTTTTATTTCATTTGTATTTGTTCCTGCATCTTTGTTCACATTTTTTATTCTTAGGTTATAAATCCTCTTGTCATCTAGCCTTTGTATCATTACTTCCTGGTTCCTTGTTATTTTTAAGAGATCCTTCCTTTTGCAATCATACATTTCAAATCTATCTTCAAGTTTTGAAAGTCTGTCTTTAGTTTCTGTTAAGAAGTTTTGCCAGCTTTCAATGGAGTTTTTAATTGCCTGATATTCTCTTTGGATCTGTTTCATGTATTCTACATTTTGTTTATATTCTTCATCAAAGGCTTCTCTTCTTTCTCTGGGTTCCTCCATTCTTTCATTTGTGTCTTCTTGAGGATTACCCAGCATTTCTTTTATTAATCTTCTTATATCTTGCTTCACCTGAGTTAGAATTTCAGATTTAAATTTGTCAATGAGGTCACAGAAGTATTTCTTCATTTCTGATGAGGCTGTATCTGATATTGCATGTTTGCTGCCCTCAACCTCCCCTACATTTACCTCTCCTGGACTCACTTTCCCTGGTTCAGTGGTTGGAGGCCTTTTGCTGTTTCTCTGTCTTGTCATGTTTCTGGTTTCTTTCAGATGGGTGAGTGGTGGAGGTCTCCCATAATTTTTTAAATATTTTTAAATTTTTTTTCTTTGTTCATATTTGCCATCTTCGGTCAGAATACATTCTGCTTTCTACCATGTTTTATACAATGAATGATTGTGAGCAAAAGCAATAAGAGGAAATAACCATCATTACATTCTGCTCATTTCTCTGCCTCAAGTCTAGGATTAGATAAAGGGTTTCTCATTTCTGCCTTGGCTGAGGGTTTGTGGTTCCACTGTGACCACAAGAAGCCAGGTGCCCTCCAGTCCCATGGGCCTTTGGAAAGCAGCTGGTCTGGGAATACTCACTTGGACAAGTAAGAGAATTAGATTACCCAAAGGAGAAATTCTAAATCAACAATAATGCTTAAGCCAACTAAATCCTCTACCACTCATACATGTAAATGTATAAATTAATTATAACCATTTAAATATTGCCTTGATCTTTCATTTAATTGATGAGCAGGTCCAATTACAGACACACTGCAGTTAGCCTCCTAATTAGTCTTAAAGGTTCAATTATTTGATGCCCACACAAGGTTCACTTCCCAAGGGAATCATACATGAAAGGCTGTTTCAATGTGGTTTAACCTGTGGTAACTCCACATAGCATTTGAGAAGCCAGACAAGAATGAAAAGCAAAACTCTCAAGAATGCTTCTTGGTTATCATCTTCAAAATCAAGGCTAATGAAAATCAGCTTAATGCAAGTTACATTTCTTTCAAACTTTAAACAGTCGTCTTTTAAAAGGGAAAACATTAAATGCCTTAATCAGGCCATATTATGTAGGACTTACAGTTTCAGCTCTTTATAGTTTGGAAGATAACTAGGAACGAATATTTCTACTTTTCAAATCAGAGATTGACTCTCTAGGCAATTTGATAACAGTAGCATATTAAACTACCAAAACTTTTGACCAGTAGTGTACTGGAAAATATCTATAACTGGCTCCCTGAAAGAAAACATTAAAGCCTCAATTTGTAGCCTTTGTTGGTTTCCATGGTGTAAATACTTTCTCTGTGACCAAGTTCAAACCATCAAATGACATCATCAAATATGAAGATACTGAGAGATCCAACACATAAAAATTACTTTCAGAGTATAGATAACAGTAAAATGTATTTAAATTATTTTAAAATGTTGTATTTTTAGTATTTATTACCTTTGTACATTTGGGGGGTTTTTGTTTTGTTTTGTTTTGTTTTGTTTTTGTTTGTTTATTTTGGTACCAGGGGTTGAACTCATGTTCCTTGCCAGGCAGGCACTTGAACCTCTGAGCCAAATCTCCAGCCCTGTACATTTGTTTTTAATATAATTTAGTTCACTGTAAGTTTTATCTTTGGATATCATGGCTAGATCTAGCAACATCTTGCAGAATTCCTGAAAATGTGACAGTCAGTTTTTACAAGCCAGTAACAGCACAACACTAATGTTTGGCCCATGAAGACTGGGGTACAAGGACAGAAAATACTAAAGCCCGTTACAAATCATGCCAGCCATTGAGCCCCACAGAACATGTAGACGTGGCATGGGGGGAGAGACATCCAGGGTGGAAGGCAATCCTCTGAGCTCATGCTGTCTGTGTATTGCCTCCCGGTAGTTGCCCCTCCAGAGGACTTGCGAGTGGCTGGTATCAGCGACAGGTCCATTGAGCTGGAATGGGACGGGCCGATGGCAGTGACGGAATATGTGATCTCTTACCAGCCGACGGCCCTGGGGGGCCTCCAGCTCCAGCAGCGGGTGCCTGGAGATTGGAGTGGTGTCACCATCACGGAGCTGGAGCCAGGTCTCACCTACAACATCAGCGTCTACGCTGTCATTAGCAACATCCTCAGCCTTCCCATCTCTGTCAAGGTGGCCACCCGTACGTACCATTCCCCTGTCCCACTTCATTTTTCTTTTCTCCTACATGAGACCATGGGCATTCATGATAGTAGTGTCTTTTCTCAGTTCTTTGGGGATGCCTACAGTGGTTTGATCTTAAGGAACAGGCTTCAAACATGACTCACTTAGGAAAGGGTATATCATTAAAAAGCTACTTCCAGTTAAGAATTTCCAAATACAGACAGCTTACATAAATCACAGAACCAAAAGAACAAAAAATACTTTAATTATTGGGTACTGCCTTGATACAAGTGAGACTCTTATTTGAAGTCAAGGAAAGTGTGAGATTTATACAGACTTTGAATCCAGTTAGGAATTCAAAAGCAGGAAATAAAATAGGAGGTACAATAAGCAAGTGTGAAATGGTATTTTACAGATGGTAAGTGTATGGCAGAGTGAGAAAAAAAACTTTAAAACCACAGCTGACAACATCTACTTCTCCTAGAGAGGTGGTGTAATTTTCTTTAGTCTTTTGTCTAGGAAAGTATCTCGATCCATTTTAATTACAAAAGTCGAGATTCTAGAACAAAATTGAAAAGAGTCCATAAAAGGGAGGGGAGAGACAGGAAAGAAGGTCTACAACATAAGAACATAAGAAGACCACCGAGGGCCCACCCTGCCACCAGGAACTCAGCGCAAGCCCGCCTCAGGGGTAAGCTACCCTTAACCTCCACGGTGGGCCCACCCTGCCACCGGGAACTCAGCACAAGCCTGTCTCAGGGCAAGGCAGCCTGGAACCTCCACCGAGGGCCCAACATGCCACCAGGAACTCAGCGCAAGCCCACCTCAGGGGTAGGCTGCCTGGAACCTCCACCAAGGGCCCGCCCTGCCACCGGAACTCAGTGCAAGTCCACCTCAGGGGTAGGCTCTCCACAACCTCCACCAAGGGCCCGCCCTGCCACCGGAACTCAGCACAAGTCCGCCTCAGGGGTAGGCTCTCCAGAACCTCCACCGAGGGCCTGCCCTGCCACCGGGAACTCAGCGCAAGCCCACCTCAAGGTAGGCTACCCAGAGCCTCCACCTAGGACCCTCCCAGCCACCAGGAACTCAGCACAAGCCTGCCTCAGGGGTAGGCTCCCCAGAACCTCCACCAAAGGCCTGCCCTGCCACTTGAACTCAGCGAAAGCCCGCCTCAGGGGTAGGCTGCCCGAAAACCTCCCCCGTGGGCCCACCCTGCCACCAGGTCCATCGAGGGAACATCGAGGAGACCTGCCCAAGACTGAAAACTGCCCTGGACTGCTACAGATGGGACCGCCTTCCCACCTAGAACATCAGAAGATCTCAGTGGGATCCAGTTAGTGTGAGAAAACTGGGAACTTTGCTCCCAGGTGGTGAACTTTGGACTACACCAAATTGACTGTATCAATGTGGTAAGTATACCCCTAAAATAGAGGTGTACAGGGGATGAATAGGGCCAGTAGTAAACCCCCCTCCAACTAACTGTAAGACTTTGGAGTGTCTGAAAAGAGTGTGTGTGATCCCCTCCTACACATAGAAAATACCAGACAGAGTGAAAATGACAAAACAAAAAAGCAAAATGCAGTCTCAAACATATAGTTCACCAGAAGCAAGTATAGGGACAGGGGTAGGCTCTCCAGAACCTCCACCGAGGGCCTGCCCTGCCAAAAGTAACACACTGGGAATCTCTGAAAAGATAGCCAGTGAAATAAAAAAACAACTGCATCAGGCTATAGAGGAAATCAAATTAGAAGTAGTCTCCCATGTAAAGATAGAAATAACAACTTTAGTAAAGGAGTTGTTGAATGTAACTAAAGAAGAACTAGAGAAAAAAGTACATGAGCATGGAAAACTGATTGAAACTTTGAATGAACACTATAGAAAAAAAGCAGAATTCATGAAACAAACTCAAAGAGATATCCAAGAAACAAAAAATTCTATTGAAAGTGTGCAAAACTGCCTAAAGAAAGCTGAGGATAGGAATTCAGTCCTTGAAGACAGGATCACAGTTAGTGATCAGGAAAGGATAGAACTTTTAAAAATAACAAAGCATCATGAAATAACAATCCAGAAGCTCCATAATGATGCCAAGAGCAACAATATAAGAATAATGGGCATTAGTGAAGATACATACATAAAGTATTTACAGAAATAATAGCAGAAAATTTCCCAAACATGGGGAAAGAATCTGATATGCAGATAAGTGAGTAATGTAGAACACCAAACAGTCAAAATCAACATAAATCCACACCCAGACACATAATAATTAAGATCTCAGACATACAGCATAAAAACAGAACATTAAAAGCTGTCAGAGAAAAGACACAACTCACCTATCAAGGAAAGCCCATTAGAATCATGGCAGACTTTTCAGCACAAACTCTCAAGTCAAGAAGATCTTGGAGTGAGGTATTTCAAGCCCTGAAAGAAAACAACCTTCAACCCAGACTGATGTACCCAGAAAAAATTTCATTCAAATTTCATGGAGAAACAAGATACTTCCATGACAAAGAACAACAGAAGAAATTCATGTCCACCAAATGAACCCTAGAAAGAGTACTGAAAGACATACTAGACAGAGATAAAAATGACCACAATCCCCAAAACAACAACAGAAAGAAACCACCAGATAGGATAAGCAATTAAATAAGAGGAAAAGCAGAAAGAAACAACTGGAACATAATATGGCAAAGTCAAGACAGTACACATCAGTGCTATCCATAAATATAAATGGCCTCAATTCACCTATAAAAAGAAGTAGATTGACAGAATGGATCAAGAAACAGGACCCCACAATATGCTGTATACAAGAAATACATCTGACCCAAAAGGAAACTCATAGGTTAAAAGTCAAAGGATGGAAAACAGTATTCCATGCAACAGGAACCCAGAAAAAAGCAGGGGTAGCTATTCTATTTGCAGACAATGTGAACTTCAAACCTAAAATGATTAAAAGAGAGAAGGTCACTACATGTTAGTGGTAAAATTCAAAAGGAAGAACTAACAAATATATATATATATATATATATATATATATATATATATATATATATATACAGGAGCACCCAACTATATAAGACAGATACTAATGGACATGAAAAACCAAATACACAAGAACACAATTATAATAAGAGGTCTTAACAGCCCATTGTCATAAAGGGATAGATCAACTAGACAAAAAGTCAGCAAAGAAATAACAGAACTGAATCATACCTGTGAGCAATTGGACTTAGTCAACGTTTATAGTGTTCCACCCAACCACATCAGAATACACATTCTTCTCAGCTGCACATGGGACATTCTCCAAAATAGACCATATATTATCCCATAAAACATTCTTAAGTAAATGCAAAGGTATTGAAATCATACCATGCATAATATCTGACCATAGTGCACTGAAATTGGAAATTAATGGCAAAAGAAATTGTAAAACCTACATAAATACATGGGAATTAAATAACAGCCTTTTGAACAACCAGTGGACTACAGGTGAAATTAAAGAAAAAATAAAGCAATACCTGCAATTCAATGAAAATATAGAAACAACATACTGTAATCTGTGGGATGCAATGAAAGCAGTCTTAAGAGGGAAATATATAGCAAAAAACTGTCATATCAAGAAAACAGAATGAGCACAAACAAACAACCTAATGCTCCATCTCAAGCTTCTAGAAAAAGAAGAGCAAGCTAAACCCAAAGCTCACAGAAGAGAGGAAATTGTAAAGATTAGAGCAGAAATCAATGCAATTGAAACTTAAAAAAAATACAAAGAATTAATGAATCAAAAAGCTGGTTTTTTGACAGAATTAACATTGACAAACCCCTAGCTAACCTTATCAAGAGAAAGAAAGAAAAAACCCAAATTCACACAATAAGAACTGAAAAGGGAGAAAGTACTACAGATCCCATGGAAATTCAAAAGATCATGAATACCTACTTTGAAAATCTCTACTCACATAGAGTGGAAAACACAGAGGAAATGGACAGATTTCTAGAAACATATGGACTACCAAAGCTCAACCAAGAAGATATAGCAATTTTGAACAACCCAATATCAGCTATTGAAATTGAAAATGTAATTAAATCTTACCAACAAAGAAAAGCCCAGGTCCCGATGGATTCACAACTGAATTCTACAAGAAATTTAGATAAGATTTGATGCCAATACTCCTTAAACTCTTTAATGAAATTGAGAAAAAAGCAATCCTCCTAAATCATTCCTGGAGGCAAGTATTACTCTGATACCAAAACCAAAAAGACCCAACCAAAAAAGAAAACTATAGACCAATCTCACTAATGAACATTGATGCAAAGATTCTCAACAAAATACTGGCAAATGGAATGCAGCAAATCATCAAGAAGATTATACATCATGACCAAGTGGGGTTCATTCCAGGAATGCAGGGATGGTTTAACATACGCAAATCAATAAATGTAATACACCACATCAACAGAACCAAAAACAAAAACCACATGGTCATCTCAATAGATGCAGAAAAAGCTTTTGAAAAAGTCCAACACATGTTCATGATAAAAACCCTTCAGAAACTCAGAATACACAAGTATCTACCTCAACCTTATAAAGGCCATCTATGACAAACCAACAACCAACATTATACTAAATGGGCAAAAACTGAAAGCTTTCACTTTAAAATCAGCAACAAGACAAGGATGTCCACTATCACCACTCCTTTTCAACATGGTTCTGGAAACACTAGCCAGGGCAATCAGACAAGAGAGAGAAATAAAAGGAGTAAAGATAGGAAAGGAAGAAGTTAAATTATCACTATTTTCAGATGACATGATACTCTATATAGAAGACCCAAAAGACTCCATTAAAAGACTGCTAGAGGTATTAAACAAGTTCAGTAGTGTGGCTTGATACAAAGTCAATGCTCAAAAATCAATAGCATTCCTGTACACAAACAAAAATACTCACTGAGAGAGAAATTATGGAAATATCACCCTTTACAATAACATGTAAAAAAAGAATGAAATACTTAGGAATCAACCTAACTAAAAATGTAAAAGACCTATATGATGAAAATTATACTATGCTGAAAAAAGTGATTGAAGAGGATATTAGAAAATGGAAGGACATTCCTTGCTCTTGGTTAGGAAGAATCAACATTGTGAAAATGGCCATACTCCCAAAACTGTTATACAGATTTAATGCAATCCCAATCAAAATACCATTGACATACCTCACAGATCTAGAGAAAACACTACTAAAATCCATTTGGAAACAGAAGAATAGCAAAGGCAGTTCTGGGCAACAAAAACAAGGCAGGAGGCATCTCAATTCCTGACTTGAAACAGTACTATAAAGCCACAGTTATAAAATCAGCTTGGTACTGGCAAAGAAATAGACCTGAGGATCAATGGAACAGATTAGAAGATGCAAGCACAACTACAAAGACACTCGGCCACCTGATATTTGACAAAGGGGCTAAATATGTCCACTGGAAGAAGGATAGTCTCTTTAATAAATGGAAAAATTGACTCTCTACATGCCAAAGACTGAAACTAGATCCATGCACATCACCATACACAAAACTAAAGTCTAAATGGATCAAAGACCTCAATATTGAAACAAAAACATTAAATCTACTGGAAGACAAGGTAGGTAGAAGTCTTGGAGACATAGGGGTAGGCAGAGAAATCATGAACAAAACGCAAACTGCACAGGAAACACTTCAAAGAATCAACAAATGGGATCTCACATTATTGAAAAGTTTCTGCATTTCAAAGGAAATCACTAACAGAGTGAAAAGAAAACACACAGAGTGGGAAAGAATTTTAACCAGCAACCCCTCAGACAAAGGACTTGTGTCCAGAATATATAAAGAATTGAAAAACATCAAGCCCCCCAAATTCAAAGACCCTCTCCAAAAATGGGCATCTGAGATGAACACACAGTTCTCAGAGAAAGATATACAAATGGCAAACAAATACATGAAGAAATGTTCACCATCACTGGTCATTCGAGAAATGCAAATTTAAACAGAATTGAGATTTCACCTTACTCCAGAAAGAATAGCTGCCATCAAGAAATCAACTGATAACAAATGTTGGCGAGGCTGCGGGGAAAAAGGAACACTGTTCCATTGTTGGTGGGAATGTAGACTGGTGCCACCATTATGGAAATCCATATGGAGAATTCTCAGAAGACTAGGATTGGAAGCCCCATTCAATCCAGCTATCCCCCTCCTGGGTGTTTTCCCCAAAGAACTGAAAAGTTCATATCACAGTGATATATGTGCACCCATGTTCATAGCTGCACAACTTGTGATAGCTAAATCCTGGGAACAATCAAGATGCCCTGCTACTGCAGAGTGGATGGAAAAAATGTAGCATTTTTATATAATGGAAAATTACTCAGCTATAAAAATGGATGATCTTGAGGCCTTCATAGGCAAATGGAGACAACTTGAGACTATCCTCATTAGTGAAATAAATAAGAATCATATTTATAAATATCATATTGTGTCTCTAGTGTAAAAAAGTAAATAAGAACTACAAGAGTAATAAAACCAAAATGTGTAATTGCTATTGTAAAAAAGAAAGTGGAAGAAAGAGGAAAAGAAAGTGCTCTAAGGGATATAACTGCATGTATGTTTGAGTGTGTAAAATAGATAACCATATTGCTGAATCTTTGTTGGATCTTTGAGCAGAACTGTTTGTAGTCTGACTGTTTGAATATTTACTATGTACCCTTTTACTATGTACCCTTTTACTTTGTAACTTGAACAACTACATCCAGGATGACAGTATGTAATTTATAAATTACTAATTTCTTAGTGGGGCTTTTTCTCATTCTCCTTTTTCTTTCTTTCTTTCTTTTAGACTTCTGTATTGTTGCTAGCCTTTTTTCTGCTTTGCTTTTTTTTCTTCTCTTTAAATAAAATTTTAAAAATGTATAATTGCTATTGTAAAAAAACGAAATAGGAAGCGCTATAAAAGATATAGCTGCATGTATGTTTGGGTGTGTGGCATTGATGACCATATTTCTAGGTTCTTTTTGGATTGTTGAACAGATCTGTTTGCACTTTCACTGCTTGAGTGTCCACTTTGTGTTCTTTAATTCTGTAACTTGAATAACTATTTCTAAAAGACAATATGTAATTTATCAACTAGTGATTTCTTACTGTTTATCTTCTTTTCTTGAAATTCTGTAATATTTCTACCTTTTTCCTATTTTTTCTCTTTAAATAAAAAAAAGAACATAAGAAATGAGCAATTTTCATTTATACCAGAGAATATTCCTGTAGGTGCATCAATGCCTATATATTTTAAATATGATTAATATAAGCTTAGGAAAGCAGAAAAGATGACTTCCCAGTTATTAAAATTTAACAGGAGACAAAGAAACAGTACAGTGCAGTTTTTTTCTTTACATACCTCTGAATTCTTAAATTGTTACAGTAAGCCTGTATTATTTGAAATTTCAAAAAGTAAGCTAAAGAATTTAGATGAGAGAATTTTCTAGCAGTTTGGGTACCATGCTGTACCTTGTTGCCCCAAATCTACTGAAAAATCTGCTCACAAATGCCTATGTGCTGAATGTGGATGTCTTTGGGGATACCAAGGAAAAGGGGCTCTGTCTGATTAAATTCTGGAATGAGAGCATCCAAAGGCAGTGAGGCTTAAATGATAAAGAGATTTTAGCAGTCACAAGAAACTGGAACAAGAAGTATGACCATGAAAACATCAACCCTTACTATGAAATTCAGAACAGCCCTGGGTACATAAATCACCAGGTAAGGGATAAAAGATTTGAGCTCATTTCGCGTAAGTCTCAAATGACAAGGTGGTATTTGGGTAACAAATGCCTAACATCCAGGAAAGGAAAAGGTCAAGATACAAAGAATCAGCTATGAAAGTTTCATGGAGGCCCAAGGACACTTAAGCTGAGCTTCGAAGAAGGCAAGGACAGGGTCCAACAGAGGGATAGAACTAAGGAGTCATTTTGTCCCTTTGATTTTCCAGGAGACAAAAGCCTGTTACAACATTAAACTCCCCCTCTGAATACTGTCTCTATTAAAATACCTGTAATTATCTCTGTTTATATTTGACCCTTTTAAAAATAATTCCTCTGGTGCCTGAGAACTAGTTCTAAATACCTGTGGTGGTTGTGAGGAGGCAGGTCACCATCTGCTGCTTTTCCCACCTTACTCAAGCATGAGTCACCACCCTCAGTATCTGGCCCCACTCCCAAGTGTTGCCTCTCTGATCCATGTGCGCACACAATGATGAGGTTTCCATCTCAGTGATGCTTATTATGCCATCTCAGGGCATCCCCACTGGCAACCTCCCAGGGAACAAGGGCAAAATCATGTAAACTCATCTGCCAGGCCTTCGAGTGGGTTCACAGTCAGCCCCACCATCACCAAAAAGCATGAAGCAGCTTCCAAACAGGAAAGATAAGACTCTGACAGTTTTCCAATGGGAACAGCCCACAAGAGGCAAAGCCAAAAGGGGAGCAGGCTCCCTGGAGAGCTGAGAAAAGTCACGCTATTACATTTCAGGGCTGGTAATTAAACTCCATTAGGACAAGCATCCTTCCATCTCACTAAACCTGTGTATGTGTGCGTGTGTGCATGCATGCATGTGTGTCGGGGGGGAAGGGCTGGAAAGGGCGCAGAGAGAAAGAGGAAGATTAAGACAAGAAAAAATAACAAGAGGCAAATGTGAGTGAGGAAGAGAAGGGAAAATAATGAAGAAAAAACTAGAAGAAATTTGGAGAAAGTGAAATGGATACAAGATTCCCAGTATCTCATATCTGCTATTGTCCTTTAAGTGCACCTTTATTTTGCTTGCATACGTGAAATGGAAAATTCAGATCATCCTAGATTTAGGTAAGCAAAAGACTTTCAGTGTGCCTCAGATGATCAAGAGAAGCATTACTTCCTCTGTGCTGCAGCTGGCCTCTTTGTAGTCAGCCTTCCTTACGCTTCCCTCTCTCTGCACATGCAATGCACACACTGCTATCAGCCACTATTTTGCCTCTGAAGACTCCTGTATAGCTTCCAAAGACAGCGTTTGAGTTTTCTGATAAAAAGACTTTTTATTCAATGCCAAGATTTACCACACTAGTGAGGAAAGGAAGCCATGGCTCTCGTATTTTAACATCAACATTTTCTATTGTGTAATAAAAAAACAAAAAACTGACTGTTTATCAAGTTTGCTCACATATCACACCAACACTGAGCCCAAGTGCCACAGTGCAATGGGCCAGTCCTGTACCTGGGACTCGCTGTGATTGTAGTAGGATTGAGACCATCCACTACATGCCACCCACACCCATGGCATGGGGGGAGTTCACAGGACAGAGCACCAAACTGTGCTCTCTGTCCCTGCGAGGAGCCATAACACTGTCACCTACATTGCTGTGTTCCAGATCTCTCCACTCCTCAAGGGCTGCAATTCAAGACCATCACAGAAACCACCGTGGAGGTGCAGTGGGAGCCCTTCTCCTTCTCCTTCGATGGGTGGGAGATCAGCTTCATTCCAAAGGTAACAGCTTCCAGCCCCTCGACAGCCTTCCTTGGAGACCCTCAGCTCAGACCCTCAACTTGGAAAGAGGGCTGCCAGGGAAGGTCCTACTCAGTCTTTCCCTTGCTCTCTCTCTCTCTCTCTCTCTCTCCCTCCCTCCCTCCCTCCCTCCCTCTGCCATTAATGACAAGAGGCGTTTCAAGTTTAGCCTCTTCTTTCACAGAGACCTGAGGACTAATCAACAAGAGTGGTCCCAAGCACAGCACCTTGGTCCTGGATAAGCAGGCCTGTGGAAAACAGCCACCAGCTCTAGCTCTCTGGTGAGGTAGCAACAGGATCTGGAGAGCCATGCTTTCTGTGAGGGGAAAAGCGAGATGCTCACAAACTTAGGACTTCTCTTTCAGACATAAAAAAGCCGAAGGAGCCAGGCATGGTGGTATATGCCTATCACTGCATCAGTCTAGAGACTGAGACAAAACGATTACAGGTTCAAGCCTAGCTTGAGCAACAGCCACTTAGCAACACCGTTTCTTAAAATAGAACAATTTTTCAAGGGCTGAGATCCCAAGTTCAATCCCCAACACCAAGGTGGGAAGCAAATGAACTAGTCTCATAGCCAGCTCACAGTTTCAGTCTGCAGACACAGGAAGATTGAGTCTGCATGGCTCCCATTGCTGAAGATTACAGAAATAACACAAAACATCCTAGTTTTCCTGAATTATTCAAGTGAATATGTAACCTATTAATTAAACAACAGTTTCTTTAAATAAATTTATACTATCTAGTCTATAAATCTAAAAGTATTGTAAGATTTCTACCTAGACTTTAAAGTGATATCTTATTTTTTTAACTCTAACACTGCTTCTAACTTGCCAAGAGGTGCCTTCCCAGTTCTAGTGTGTTGACCCCATGATATTCTTCTAGACTGCAACTCCAGCCCCTCTCCTTTCCTCTGTCTTCAACCTTCAACATTAGGCAGCATGTTTTTCAATCATTCATCAAATTTCATGACAAATGCCACATTTTGGCTAACCAGACTGATTTTGCCAATTCTATTCCAAAGTTGTTAGAGACATGGACTTTTGGAGCTACAAAATATTTTAATTTTATATCTATTTTACAGAGACCAAGACTCAAAGAACTTAAATGATTTCATATATCTACTTGGTACCAGGTTTAAGACAAAATCCTGTCTCAGCTTCCTGTTCTAGAGCTCTGTCTCCTACACCAAGAGGCCTTATTCTCTTCCACAGAGATAGAAATATCATAGCAAGTTAACTATACCTAAACTTTATACCTATTAGCTTTATACCTATTAGCTATTGCATGCCAAATCTGGGTTAGAATGACCAAAAAAATTAGCAAGCAATTGAATTTATAGAGAGGCTGAGCAAATCAAGTCACTCTGCTACTAAGGCAGAAGGATGAAACTCTTGTTTTACATGCAATATGGAAAACTCTACATAAGAAAGGCGCTGGCCAAGGTGTGCTAAGATCAAATATATGGCCACCTGGAATAACTGTTGTGAACTTCACTGGGGTACATTTATCATACTGATTTTAGTAAGAGTATAGCTATAAATTCTATACAGGGTATTCTCTGGATGAGATAGACCAGAGAAAGGAAAGATAGTGTCACAGAAAGGGTTGTCTCCTCTCCTTCCAAGAACACATACAAAAATGTATGATTAAAATAGAGATGATAGATATAAGATAGATAGATGATTGATAGATATAGATACAGATGATAGATATAGATGATATAGATAGATAGATAGATAGATAGATAGATAGATAGATAATACACCCTGGACCCAACATCATCAAGCTGCTATTTCTCATTACCTCCTCTACCAGTTTGTCTCTTTCCTTTCTCCTTTGCAGCATTCTTTGTTCTCTGCTTCCTTTTTCCTTTCTTTGTACCTCATGATTGCGTCACTGAGTCTTAACTCACCTGGGTAAAGGGGAAGCTAGACAATGACAGATCTGTACCTGGTTTAGCACCGTGAGAAACTCCAGGTACAGCAAAGTAAAAGCTCCAGCTCATAAAAAAAAAATCTGAAAATGTCTTAGCTTGAAATATGTAATGTGTACGTATAAAGATGTTTACATGCATGAACACACAATTATACTCTTCTAAACAGCCAAGGGCATACTCATCACAATAAGTGCCAAAAAATAATGATGGATGCTAACTGTAACTATCAAACATTTAGTCTTTGGCAAGAGCTAATCTGTATCTCCTCATGATTAATTTTTATTGGCAAACTCAGAAAACTCAGGAGAAGCCAATGAAATGTTCTTGAAAATTAGTTCTTATTGAGCTGCATGGAGTTATTTGTGGCCCCAGACACTCAGCTGATAGCATGAAGAGGGAGCAGACACAGCCCCCACTTTTACTTCCAGTTCATGGTCAGTGCCCTACACCTTTATCTTTCTCTCACGCGAGTTCTCTCTTGATGACTTTGCACTTTTACTTTCTCTGCTTCTCCCCATTCTCCAGAACAATGAAGGAGGAGTGATTGCTCAGCTCCCCAGCGATGTTACCTCCTTTAACCAGACCGGACTGAAGCCCGGGGAGGAGTACATTGTCAATGTGGTAGCACTGAAGGAGCAAGCACGGAGCCCACCCACCTCGGCCAGCGTGTCCACGGGTGAGTGCCTCTAACCTCTCTTCTAGGGCTGCTCGGTTCATTGCTCAGGAAAAGCAACTGCAGAATTACCCGGGTAATAGAAAAACAAAAGAGGTGCGAGAGTCCCTCCTCAAGCTGAGGCCACGTGGGCACCCGGAGAAGGAGCCCCTCCCCCAGATGCTAGGCTGTTCGTGTTCCTCATCACCAAATCCGGGAGCGTGTTCCATGGCGGACACTTGGTTAAGACTTTTCTGCCATTATTCATCAAGAGGCTTCTTTCATCAACCCCCTAGTGTCATCAGCTTCGGAACCAACAAAAGTTGACTCACTCTTACTTAGTATGAGATACGGAAAAAGTCAGCTGAACCTTCCCAAACCTCAATCCATTTTGTGTAACACCTCCTTCATTGAAATGATATGAAGATTAAATTAGACAAAGTTCACAAAGTGATTAGGACTGTGCTGATAAGACCGAGTGCTTAACGCTTGGTATACACAAATCTCTCCAGAACACATGCTTAGAAGTGAAAGTAGTAGGAGATAAAACATCTAAAACCAGTAGGTAAAGTAGGACCACTGTTCAAGGTGACAACTTAAGTTGATTATTCTTTCATTCCCCCAGTTCATTTCATTCAAGATTATTGTATTTGTAGGCTTGATTCATTAGCTGTGCCATATTTGGTCTTACTGTTTCCTTAACAAGAGATGTTCAACTTCCATGTTTTAAATTAGCCATCTTGGTGCATATATATGTGCTTTCACCAAGAATTTCTCAAAAGTTAAAAATAGAATATGCTATTAATTTTTATTTTGCAACTTATTGATAAGATAGCTGAGTAAGAGTTTTCTTTTCTAAGCAACTTTTCTTGTCAGTAACAAAAACTGAGATTGGAGAATATCGGTACAGTTTTACTTTTCATAAATAGAAACTGATACCCTTAAATCCAGGAAAGGACAGGACAGGACAGGACAGGACAGGAGAGAGGGGGAGAGACAGACAGAGAGAGAGAGAGAGAGAGAGAGAGAGAGAGAGAGAAACAACAGAGACAGAAAGACAGACAGAGAAAGAGAGAGAAAGAACAAAGACTATATCACAAGACCATGTTTGTGGATAGGGATTCATACTTCACTGTTTGCATCCAAACTATGTAACACTGGGTGCTGAGGCTCATGCGCATCCCAGGAAACCCTGGTTAAAAGCCTTTATGGCACCAGCTTCTGTTCCAGTCCTGCACTGAGGTTCCATGGCTATGCCCATGGGCCAGGATCTGGTAGAGATTCACTCCTCTCATTATTCACTCTTCCATGTGTCAACAAGGACAACTCCACTCCCAAATATTTTATATTTTGTACAGTTCTTTAAGATTTTATTCTTGAAGCAAATTTTTTCACTCAAAAAGAAAAGGCTTTAAAAAGCATTTTGCTGGGGCTGGAGATATAGCTCAGCATTACAGCTCCTACCTGGAAAGCATAAGGTCCTGAGTTTGATAACCAGTATCGAAAAAAAAAGCACTATTCTAATGCAAATATTCTTTAGAAGAAAGCCCATGAACCTGAACTCTAAACTGCTCTGCAGGAATCTCTAGAAGGGCAAGGCCACAACTCACCCAGAGGTTATGCTAAAACCTGAAGAATTGGCATTTGGATACAAGCATAGATTTTCCACTTTGGTTTTATGCACTGGTTCACTATCCCCAAGCCATTTTTGTGATTTGATATTGAGAAATCATTAGTAGAGAAAAAAATACTAGAAGGAGGAGATGGTTCACAAGAGGAGAGAGAAAACATTTTTCTTCCCAAGTTTTGAAAGTACTTAGAGAGTCCAACCCAATCTTGATCTTACATTCAAACCACAATTTCATAAAATTAGCAGTATTGGTTGGGGGAGGTGGACACTGAGATTAAAATTAAAAGTTTCAGGTGCCATGATAAAACTAGGCAGAGTCTTTTCAATTAAGAAAAAAATGTCCCATTGACATTGTGTACAGTAGCTGTGAAAAAATGGAAAGAGAAATATATAAATTCCATTTTACTTTATGAGTAGGGTTTATGTTTGTTTGGAAATTAAGGCCTAAGTAGAAAACAAGCTGATACTTCCTTGATTGGAACAGTAGATTACTGCCAAGTGACCAACCAGAGGGCAGAATCCAGGGGTAGTGACAGAAAAGAGAGCTGGCTCCCAACCCTGTCTGCTGTTTTTAGGAAACAATTGTTTAATTATCTCCTTTTACTAAGGTCTGACCTACACCAACCCCCTCCTGTGAAGCACTGAGTCCTCATCTGAACTCAGACTGGCTTTTTCCAGACAGGCCATTTTGTGAATGCAAATACAAGACCTCCCACAGCTAGAGCCCTCTGTGCTACATAATCACATTCTAATATGGTCAATCCATTACAGTCGGGTTTTTGGATCTAAAGATTGAAGGACAAAAGCTTTATGTGGTCATTGGAGTTTTTCCTGATGACTTTTATGCTTGTTTGTTTTTTCCAAAAGTTCCAGTTCATTGAAATTCTGCCCCTTCTTCCTCGTGGATGAAGAGGTTCATCCAGTCATTTCTTCTATGCCACACTCACCAGCCATCTGCTTTGTCTAAGGCATCAAGCTTATACCACAACTAGGAAGCTATTTCCCATCTCATAATTCAATTAAGTAAAGTTTTAAAGGTCCTTTTTATCTAAAGCCACTGAGTGCAGCATGCTGAATAGAAGATGTCTGACTGAAATTTCCAGTTACATTGCATGACTACCTCAAACATGAAAACCAGGACTTGTTTCAACACCAAACCAGACATTTCCAAAATGGTCTGGTGATTTTCATTTGGACTGGTGCTAGACCAAAAAATCTGTAGTTACTTAATAGAAATCAGGAAAGGGTTAGCTCCAGGAGGAGGCTGGGGTCCCCAGGAAAATACTGACCTTTGAAAAGTTGGGAGACTCCAGGCTGGCCTGGGACAGTTTAGGGGAGATACCACTTCCCAGAGACAGAGTAGAAGGTAGTCTGGGAAGTGATGGTTGAAAACAAGTCTTACTCAAGACTCTAAGGTATTAAAGAAGAGAAATTTACTTTACCTAGATGAAGCAAAAGAGAATTTACTAGAAGGATATAGAGCATCTCACAGAAACCTGGGGCCAGAAATTTATGTGGGTCTCATAAAAGACTTGCATCACAAAATGGAACATTAGAAATTGAGTTATACTTTATGTCTTTCTAGGTCTGCATGATCATTCAGTTCTGCTTCGGTCTACATCTGCTCTCTCCTCCTGTCTCTTCTCCCCTTTTCATTTTTTCTCTCCCCTATCTTCTCCTCCTTTTTCTTCTCCTCTCCTTATCTCCCATCAGATGCTTCCCATTTCTATGAATGTGGTAGAGAACGATCTCCCCAGACCTAGCTCTACATGGTCCACCACAGGCTACTTAGAGGACCGGAGTCACTGGTGCCAATCCCCAATCTTTAAAGAATATTAATAGTATACACTCCAGCCAGAAGGTTGTAGTCACAAAGCATTTGCAAACATAGAGGCCAGGCTACTCTTTTAGCAAGTAATGAGCATTTGTCAAAGAAAGGCATATTAATGCTGCAGGTATCCTCTGAGAAGCTTGGAATACCGTTTTCTGTTTCCACTGAGCCCTTTCTTTTTCTATGCCCTCTCTACATTCTCTCACTTCCCCTACTCAGTATAACTCAATATAAGAGGACCCCAAGTGGCAGCTGGAGCCAGGATGGTGGCCCTGCAGGAGAGCAACCAGCTTTCCCAGGCATCCCGTCTGCTGCATAGCTCCCATGAGAGACATGTTCCAGAGAATCTGAGGGCCTGTGCAAGCCTGCTGTGCCCTGCTGGTTTAGAAATTTGCAACCACCAGGAGAAAAAAATGACCCCAAGCCAACGTCCTTTTTAATCGGAGCAGCACATTTCCTCAGAAGGCGTGTCTCAGGCCCACAGATGCAATGGCCTGTTGGGTTTGGGTACAGTCAGCAGCTAGTTGGCTGCACTGTGAGTATGGATGAACAGGGACAACTTTGAAGCACTCCTTCTGGCAACCACACCAAAGCTTCAGAAGTTTAGAGTGAGTGATCATTTCCTCAGGGCTCAAGGAAGGGCAGAGCTGGGCTCCAGGCATACTCTAGAACTCTGTCCTCGGGGATTTGTTCCATCACACCCAGAAAGAGATGCCAGTAAGTAACCTTCCCCTGTCCAGGCAGGAAGTGCCCGCACCTGAAAGCTGTAGCCTGATATAAGAAGACTTAGGCCAAGTATCAGGGAAACTGAGCTCTAGCATCATTTTACTGTGCCTCACTTTCCCCATCTATGAAATGGGATGATGATATCTATCCCCTCTTTGACCAAACTAGTGGCAGAAGAGAGCTGATGTGATGGCTTATTTCTCAATCAAATTCTCCTTCTCTCTGATCCCTCTTATCTAGTCATTGATGGGCCCACACAGATCCTGGTGCGAGATGTCTCTGACACGGTGGCCTTTGTGGAGTGGACCCCTCCTCATGCCAAAGTTGATTTCATTCTCCTGAAATATGGCCTGGTGGGTGGGGAAGGTGGGAAAACCACCTTTCGGCTGCAGCCTCCCCTGAGCCAATACTCGGTGCAAGCCCTGCGACCTGGCTCCCACTATGAGGTGTCCATCAGTGCAGTCCGAGGGACAAATGAAAGCAAGTCTACAACCACCCAGTTCACCACAGGTAAGTCTGGGCCAGGCCAAAGGAGTGTGAAAGAAGTGAGAGAGTGCAGTTGGCATCCACATCCCTGCAGTGCTACAAGATGAGTGTGAGAATTGGGGGGGCCTCCTGTGGTTGTCAGCACCACTGGGAAATGTAGAACAGTGACAATGCTGGCCACATGTTCACCTCCCTGTAAGCTGCTTCTTCCTGTGGCTCTCAGGTTTCTCCACAAAATGACAGGCTTGCCTTGAAGATTTTTAAGCTCCCTATTGCTAGCCCGAATGGCAATTTTGTGAGCATTCAGGAAAGGTGCCTCTTCCTCTAGACGCTTTGTACCATTTGCTGAAAATTGTTGTAATAATGCTCTAAACCCATTATGACGGCACAGCCACAGTGGTGCACCTGATCGCTACATATAGACCTTCCCATGAGATCCGTGACTCACCCACCATTTGTGTGCACTATCATAAGGGGGACAGGAGACCAGGTTGCCACACACAGGACTCTGAATCAAGCACATATGAATACCTCCTGCCTTGCTGTGATGACCACTGCCACCCCTTCTCAAAGCTGTTGGGACTCAAAGTGTATCTAGCAGTCAGGAAAGTCCAGAACTCAGAGTGACTCATCTAGGCACCCATCAGTCTGGCCAGCCAGTGGGTAAGTTGGACAGACAACATGAAGCTCCCTGACAAATTCTCAACAAGTGTGATCAGATTAGTGACTGAGTCTCCAATCTAGACTGTTGATCTTGGCCTCCCCCCTTTGGGGAGGTCACATGTCAGAGAATATCTCTGCCAACTTCAAGTTGTCCCAGGAATCAAAGGAAACCAATCATATCTGTGAGATCCAAGAACTGCCACCTTCCAACAGAACAGAAGAATCACTGTCCTATACTACCGCAGGTTGTGTCCTAAGAGCTTGTCACAGAATGGAGTCCAGGGGCCTCCAGGAGCCTCAGGAACTAGCACTCCCTTCTCCACTTGGGCTTTCAATATCAATAAATAAGCCATAGAGTAAGACAACTGAACACCAACCTAACTCCTAGATTGGAGTGGATAGCTTGAGGATAGTCAGATGGATTTGCACATGAAAAGCCACTGAGGACTTGAACTGGTATCTACATGGCAGAAGTGAGAGACCACTGAGATTAGAGACCTGATCCCTGAGAGCAGGCCATCCTGGGAAAGAGGGGCACCAAGAGGCTGTGCCCAGGCCTTGCAACAAAACTTGGCATTAGTTAAGTCCATTTCCCAACAAAAAAGAGAGACCAGGAGTCTCCTGATGGAGTGCCTGCCACATAGAAGTCTCTCCCATAAAAGGAAACAAACATAGCAAACTGCAGAAGGCAGGGCTTGATTCAGCAAGAGACCCTGTAATACTCTCCCTGCAGCCCTTGTACCAGACTCCACTCCCTCCTCCAGGTGTGGCCAGTGGTATTTTTCACTAAGCACGTCTTAGTATCCCAGAGACTGAGTGTGCCATTGGAAAAAAGGAACCAAGTTCTGCCCATTTCTCTTCTCTTCTTCTCCTTCACTTAAGCAGAAATGACCCTGGACTACATGAACCAGGAATCCCTTCAAAGTCAGCCCCCACCACGACCACCACACACACAGAGCACCCCTTGCTCAGGGTAGTGGTATCTGCTCTAGACCACGAGTCCTGCAGTCTTTCCTTCATTTCCAGATAGATTGGGTTTGAAAAGTGGTTTCTTTGTGCTCTGCTCTGATAAGAAGTTCGAAGAAGCAAAAGGGAGGAAGGGACCTCTCAAGTAGTGTGATGAAAAACAAATTCTTGATGTTCAGGTCAACAAGATGGAAGCAGGGTTGGCTGGTGGCCCAGGAAAATTCCAATCAAGACAATTACATTCTGCCTCCTCTGAGCTCCCCCAGAGCTTCAGTTTGCTGCTGCTTCATGATTCTCCATTTCCGGTTGCCTGGTGGATTAGCACTAGTTAGGAGGTTGCCTTCTTTAAGCAGACTCAGCCTGCACCTTGGACCTACTTGCCTCTGTCCCATGACTAGGAGAAGCCATGGGGTGGGAAGACACAGTCTTACAGCCAGATTCTCAAAGTCTAGGATTAGCAGGTGCCAGTTAAATGATGAAAGGGTACCTAGAGTCTCACGGTAGGGTCCTCAGTCATTGCAAAACTCCGCTTAAATTCAAATTAACCAAAGTGCTTTTCCAGGTGATGGCTTCGACACTAGGAGTGCACTAATTGCACAGGCAATTAAAACAGAGATTTTCTTCCTGCATGGTGCCTGGGTCTTACAGCTATTCTAAAAAAGAAAGAACCCTGATGGAAGTGCAGCAAAGACAGTGGCGAGACAGAAACCAGCCAAGAAGAATGGAAGTCACCTTCAAAATCTCCCCACCTCAGCAGCCCTGCTTTCAGCTGCCCTCCTGGGGAACTCTTGGGACTGTCCTGTCCCCTGGTGCCCTTTCCTTTGAGCATAACTCTCAGTCTTGAAATTCACCACATCCAACCTGAATGCTCCAGACCTCACTTTAATGTTATGGGCTGAATCTTGTACTCTAAAAAAGGTATTAAAGCCCTAACCTTCAGGTTATAGGAATGTGGCCTTATTTGGAGATAGAGTCATTGAAGTTAGGAAAATTAAGTCAAGCTCATTAGACTGAGCCCTAATCTAATCTAACTGTGTCCTTATAAAAGGGGAAATTTGGACAAAGAAAATGTCATGTGAAGGTGAAGGCAGAGATACAAACCAAGAAATGCCAAAAGTGGCTATCAAATCATTAGAACCCAAGACAGAGGTATGCCACAGCCTCTCAGCCCTTAGACAACCGGATCTTAGACTTCCAGATAATAATTGCCTGTGAAGGCATCCAGTTTGGAGTGCCTCATATGTCAGCCCTTAGAAACTAATATGACACCCAGGTCACAGGAACTCACACTCCACGTGATTGGCAGTAGTGCCCCTCTGGGGTTCTCCAAGAAGCTCTTCCACAAGTTCAGTCTGGATGGCACTTGTCAATTCAGCTAGTGGTCTGGCTGAGACAGCAAGAGAGGGCTTTCTCTCCTTGCAAGACCAGCTGCCTAGTCACAGCTGCCCTTTTCCCTGCACTGCTCACCCCAAGCATCCTCAAAACCCCACAGCTAAAATAGGTAATAAGACTTTTCTAGAGGGGTTGTGGTAGTACCCAAAACAGAGAAGAGATAAAGTTCATCTGGTCATTTGTGTGGATTATTGAACTTCTACTGGGGTCTAAGCATGTTCTAGGCACTAAATCTATAGAACAACCAAGATAAACAAAATCCCAGTATACATGAATGACATTCTAGTGGGAGACCTTGGGTAATGAAAAGAAAAATAGAACATTTCATTCATGAATACTATAATGAGAAGAGAAATAGATAAAATAGAGGGAGGCTCTGTTGGCTTCAGGAATTTGGAAAGACCTAGGAAATTGCACTTTTAACTAAGACTTGTGTGACCTAGGTCATGGAAGGATCTAGAGAAAAGCATTTTAGAAAAACAGAATGTAGTACAAAGAAAATCCCTGAGGTAGGAATTAGCTTTGTGTGTTCCGAGAGTAGGAAAAAGGCAGCCCAGCTGGGCCATGATGAATAAGGAGTAGAAATACTAGGAGGTGATGTCTGAGAAACAGACTGAACTGGTGCATTCAGAGCTCTGTAGACTATGATTAGGAGTGTATAATCAGGGAACAAAAAACTTGTAAGTAGGAGAATTTTGTGATCTAACCCATGTTTTACAAAGTAGATATGGCCATTAGCAGAGCTCACAAACCCAGGGATCTTTGCCTCATCCCAGCCTACTGGCATTTTACAGAGACCATCTCAGTCCCTCAAATGCCCTTCTGAGACATCAGGTTTCTAGATCCAGAGAGCTGGTCATTTCACCCCTCCCAGTTCTGAGACTCACCTTTCCAATCCTACTTTCTGGGAATAACCTCTTAGGATTATTGGCATTGAAAGTGTTCAATCCCTTTCAGAGCAAACATTAGCCTCACCTACAGGGTACTAAGCCCTGTGACCCAAAATCCCCCAAGCCAGTGATTCTACTTTGTGTCCTCATACAAAGGAGAAATTTCCAAGCTATCAGGTTTTAGTTGTGAGGAAGTCTCAACTTTAACTCCAACCTTAACTTCAACTGCTTTTACTCTGGCTCAGCTTTCACCACACACCCCAAACCCAACCAGGCCCTTTGTCCAGCCTCTTCTCCTGTCTGAGATTCAGAGCTACACTGCCTAGCAAGTCCCTCCATCTGCCTCTCCATCCAACTGCTAGAGAAATTACATATAGAACATGCCAAGAATGTACAGCATCATCCAGCATGCTAAAGTACACAGAATGAAGAAACATTTCTCAGAAAAATAAGCTGCAGAGACATAAATCTGCTAAAAAGATTCACTCAGTTTACATCACTAAACAGAATACGTCTCACAAACAGAAGCCTCTGTTTTCAGATTGATTCACAGCATTCTCCTCTTCGCTGGAATAATTGACAGATACTCACCTTGCTTTTGCAAATTATAACAGTCCACTTGAAGTTTTTACAGAACAAATGGCCACTCCCCTCCAAATTAAATGCATGTCTGAAAGACAAGAAGTGTTTGGAATTTTTTAAGTGACAAATTTTCAGGGCAGCACCTTATAATACAAGTTGTTTCTATCACTCTTCCCCAAATGAGCCTAAGGAGATGGCCAGTCCCAGGGAAGAGAAACAGCTCCCCTTCGGTGATGGGAGAGAATCCAATGCTGTTATTCCCTTCATTGTTATGGAATCCTGAGAACCCCAAGAGCAGCTTTGGAGGCCATACTGCTGAAACTTAGGAAGAGTTTAAGAGGCCACGAGAAGCCAGCCCAGGACATGGATGTCTATTTTTGTACCAGGCAACAGGACACACATTGTGTAAGCTCTTCAACAATGTAGAGTATCAGTATTATTTGCCCTTGTTATGCAGGTGCCCATAAAGTCCTCATGAGAGTGAAAAACATGCCCATGGTTCCATTACTGCAGGGCTGAGAGCTGAGGATCAAATTCAGGCCTGACTGCAAAGCCCATGTTCTTCCCACTCTATCACATCTTCTATGTATAGCTTAATTTTCCAAACTGATAATCTTCCAGCTGTGTCTATAAGGGTAAATCCAGGAGAAGACATCAGAAAATCAAGCATTTCCTTTTTGCTTCATGGTCAAATCTGATATTGCTCTGCTCTATTGAAATCACTTGGGTGTTATCCTTGATTTTCTCCCAACGAGGTTTTCTTTGTTTTGTTTTTAAGTTTATAATATTAACTTGTTCTTTTTCAAGTTTCTAGCACACCACTGAAACTTGTAAAGAGTCATGGTGAAAATATAAAGTGTATTGATGTCTAATTCCCACGTGAAGTCCTCTGACGTGCCCAAAGAGTTTGTAACGGCAGACTAAAAGCTAAGGGCAAGCACAGGGTTCACTGAAACCTGAAGCAGAGGGTCAGGAGGTGTGGGCTCTTACCCACAGACTTTTAAAATTCAAGATGCACCACAGATGCACATTACTATGTACAGTGTTGGTGATGTCTGTCTATTTTTAGAGATTGATGCTCCCAAGAATTTGCGAGTTGGTTCCCGCACAGCAACCAGCCTTGACCTTGAGTGGGATAACAGTGAGGCAGAAGTTCAGGAGTACAAGGTTGTGTACAGCACGCTGGCAGGGGAGCAATACCATGAGATGCTGGTCCCCAAGGGCATTGGTCCCACCACCAGAGCCACCCTCACAGGTGAGTAAGACCCATCTCTTTGGAACAAGATGGTTGCTGAATCTACACCCTCATAGCTGTCTCTCAGTTAACCCATCCCATGTCTGACCTATCAGCAAATCCTATTGATTTAATTGATTAATTAATCAAATAATATCTGTAACTTTTCATGCCAAATGTCTGTTAATTACAATCTAATGTGTCTACTGCTGCCCACTCTACTGCCATCACCTGGTCTAAGCTACTCATTTCTCTTCCCTTAACTACTCCAATAAATTCTCCACATTTTCTTCAGCTCCACCTAATTCCTTCTTCACCGCATCCAAATATACTTTTCAAAGTACATATCTGATTATATTATCAAGTAAGCATGTATTTCAGGACTTCTAATTGCTCTTAGGATAAAATTCAAAACGTTACTGTGGCCCCCAGGCGCTACCTGGTTTCCCTGCCTTCTCCAGCCCTGCTTTTCCCCATCCCCTGGTGTTCTCTGTGCTCTGGCCCAAGGGTCTTCTTCCTTAATTTTTCCAACACACTTCCCCTCCTGCCACAAGGCTTTGCTCTTTGCTTGGTTCACTCGGGTGTCTCTTTCAGTTCCTTGTTTACAAGGAGCCTGCGCGATTCCCTCATAGGTTAGAACACCTTATCCTATGGCCTCATCTTATAAGCTGGTGAGTTCTCAGCACTGCTCAAATTATCCTCTGAGCTGCATAGAGGTTGTCATTTGATTATTGACCTTCACCTTAGACCTAAAGTTCCATGGAAGTTGGACCACATTGTTATCTATCATTGAATCCCCAGAACTCAGCAGTGTCTAATATGTACTAGATCCTAGATCAATAGCTTTTGAATGAATGAACACATGAATTAATGAATTAAACTGCAAAAGTTTATTATGATGGAGGCATAGACTGCTAGGGGCCTATGATCAGATGGGAGCCTGGCCACATCTTACACAGCCTATTAAAATTTTGGATTTTTTTCTAGAGAACAAGGGGGGAACTACTACTGAGGGATTTTAAATAAGGTAGTGGAATGAATAGATGTACACAGAAGAAGGTGATGGCCACGACCAAGAGACTGGTCAGTAGGCTGTTGCTTGTGAAAAAGAGAGTATAGTGACAGCCAAAAGCAGTGTCCTAGGTCACCACAATGCCTGTCCCCCTCAGGAATGGAACTCAGTCATTGTTCCTTCAGGGAACCCCACTGAAGATAACCTGCCCCCTGTGTCACCCCTGGGGTAGCTGACTGCTAATGCAGAGTGTAGTTTTCAGATAAGGGGGTGCTGTTCAGAGCAGTGTGAGCCAGGGGCTGCCCACATGCTCCCCGAATTCATATCTTGACTTCCTGCAGAAGCATTTGCCATCTCACTAGACAAGGGATGCACCACCGAGTGCATACAGTAAACAAGGGCAATATAATCAAAGCTGTTTTTCCTCTGGAGCTGAAGTCCCAGTGCTCCTTGCCAAATGAAGACCGTTAAAGTAAGTACAAAAAAAAATAATGCCTTTCCCAGACAGGCACACTCCCGAAACACAGCAAGGATATGGGAAGTTATGCTGACCAAGCAGGTTAACAGGAGTGAATTAGACACAGAAAGGACAGACCAGCTGTAGTAAGGGTTTGCAGAAAGCTGGAGGCATTCACAAAAATGAAGCCAAACAAAAATCCTGAATGATGTAAGAAGCAGCATGGCCCGGCTCTGCCTATAGCCACAGGCTGATTTGGCAATTAGCAGTTTTGCAAAAATGACAGCCCATTGTTTGAGGGAGACTATGCAATAATAATCATGAGAGCCACAGAGAACCGAGTCATATCCTAGTTATTATTTTCCACTATGGGGGGGGATAAGATTCTACATTTATTGGTCATCTATCTTATTCCAGGCACTTTCACACAGTTAAATCTGATCTTCACAAAACCCCCAGAGATAAGTGTTAACATTCCCATTTTATAGATGAGAAAAGTGAGTTCAGAGGATCTAAAAACATGCATCCAGGTTTGCAAAACTAGCAAAGGGCACAGTCATGACTCAATGCCACTTAGAAATTCTGAGTTCCAGCCCAATGGATCCTTTCCATGGCTGATTTTACCAAACAAATAAAATGTAGTTACTTTTTTTCATTGCCTGGACAAAATACGCAACACCCAAAGTGAAAGGAGGAAAGATCTGTAGAGGTTTCAGTTCATACTTGACTGGCTCTGAGGCAGAGCAGCCTGGCAGAGGAGAAACACATCATGGCAGGCAGAAGGCAACAAAGTAGTAAAGAAACACAGCAACAAGCAAGGGACAAGCAAGAACCTTCTTTCTGTCCTTTATATTCCATCCAGGTTACCCACCCTTAGGGCAGATAGCACTCACCCTCAGGGTTGGGCATCCTTAAATCTACCCAGAACTATGCCAAACCAATCAGTGTACTAACTTTATAATCACACACCCTTGATCTCAGCATCACACACTCTAGATCCAACCACACCTGAAAAATCACATGATGCTTTGGGAGGACATCTAGACACAAGCCATAACAGTAAGGAACAGTCCTAATGTAAATGCAACAGACCAGAAAGAATGGGAAAATCTTTTCTGGGTAATGAGCTTAGACAGGTTGATATTTTGTGTTAGAGTTACACTTATAAAAAATGTATATACTTATGTGTACATACCACAGATATACACACATACATAAATATGTACATAGAACTCACGTAATTATCCCAGAGATCTCACTGCCGGGGAGATTTACAGAGGATTTATGAGTGCATAGGCAGTCAAGTCCAGAACACACGCCTTGTGGAAACACTGGTTATACAAGCATTGTTCCAGCTGCAGTGTCTGAGGGAAGGGAAGGAGGGCCATGAAGGAGAGAGGAGAGAAAGCAACAAGGTCAACTCCAGCTCTAAACAACTGTGCTTTATCCCTCCCTCTCCACCTGGTCCCTTACGAAGAAAGTCTTTCATCCTCCAGGATCATGTAAGACCCTAGAAAGACCCCTGTCTTTTTTGAAGACTGGGCACTGTTTGACATATCCATATCCAGCTTTGGCCTTATATGCAAGGCCACCACTTCCTTTATGACTTGGGGAAAATGACCAGCTTTCCAAGCCTTTGCTTCTTTTCTTAGTGGGGGTTGAGGGGTGGATAATGCCACTAACTGCATTGTATCATCACAAGGCTTTAATGAGGGGATGCGTTTAGTGAGCTCAAGGCAGTGCTGCTGATAGAGCAAGCTGCTTGGGAACTGAGCATAGATGGTGAAGAAACAAGAGGAGCTAAGCTCTGTAAGCAAAAGCACAGGTCAGGAGGACCTCCTCCGAGCAGCATGGTGCCACGCTGCACCACGGAGACCTGAAGTGTGTGGGAACCAGGAAAGCAGTGACTTCTTCCCCAGTCCTGTGGAGCCACAGCCTGCAGGTCAGCGCCCAGGGGAATTCATAGGCAAGAAGCCCTCATTCAGAGTCCACTTTGTGACCTCACCCACTCAGGGTTGAGACACACAGCTTCACGGATGTGCACCTTTGGGTGAATTCGTTAAATTCCTGTGCTTAGTTTTCTGCCCTGCAGCCCCTCCTGTCTACTCACAGGGTTGTCCAGAAGATGAAATGAAAGCCTGTTCACCTCACAATGTGAGCACTGAGCATGGAGTCTGGCACACAGGGAGGCCTCAATGTCCAGCGTGTCTTTTAATTTAACTCACATCCACTCAGCTCAGACTTGGGCTACAGCAGCCTAATCTTACCCTGACCCACATTCAGGCCCCCTTGATTTCCACAATCGACCTCAAACCTTAAAGATGAATGGCACCCATATCTCTCTCTATTCCTTGCAGAAGCCCTTGTCTTCAGACTACCATTGATACTTTTGCTGAAGAAACCAGGCCCATCCTGACTCTGGGGGATCCTGGGTCATTCAAAAGATTCACATGAGTTTGCACTCCTCCTTCACAAACCTCACTCTTTGAAACACAAAGCCCAAACCAGGCTCTCAAATACCAGACATTTTCCCCAATATTCTCTGTAGGCAACGGCTGGAGAATTCCCTCTAGAGTATGAATTTATTTCTGAAAAACAGACTGTTTGGGAATGACTTTTCCCCTGCTCTGGTGGCTTTTGTGTCCTTAATGATAAGTCCTTTTCATGCTCAGTCTCTTAGCTTAGTTAAATTCTACTGGGCCTGTGTACCACATCTGGAGCCCCACTAGGGTCCCCAAGTCCACATACCTTACAGGCTCATCAGACACCTCCAGGTTAGAAACTGGCACCATGAACCAGGACTGGAAACACCACTTACCGCCATGTAACAAGAAAAAGCAATGAGCCATATGGGAGGGAAGGAAGAAGGGAAGGAGACAGAGAAGAAAAGATGAAGGGAAAGAAGGAGATTCTAGATTCCCAGCTGGAATGTGATTAAAAACAGCCTCCCACCAGGTGCAGGGACACACAACTGCAATCCCAGTGGCTCAGGACACTAAAGCAGGAAGATCACAGGTTTGAGCCCAGCCCAGGGAGCTCGGTGAGGCTCTATTTCAAAATAAACAATAAAAAGGGATACGACATAGCTCACTGGTAGAGTACCCCTGGCTTTGACTCCCTAGTACCTTAAAAAAAAAAAAAAAACCAGCTTCCTTGCCTACGCTTAATGTGAATGCAAACATCACTGCGGCCAGCTTCTGAGGGAGCCCTGTGACCTGCATCAGAAAGGAGTGTGTGGCCACGGTTTTGTACTCAGAGGAGAGAAAGATATGTCCTTGGCCACCTATGCTCTCTCCCCAGCCTCTTCCTCGGCCAGGCCACACATGAGGATCCCTGTAGCCATAAAACGTGGCAGAAGTAGCCAGTCCATGTGGCTCCTCCAGGCATTTTCCAGCCAATGCTTCCTGGTGCTGTGACTGCCTCTATTCGGCATTCAGCAAGCTGTTAATCAGAAAAGGCAACAACCAATAGGGGAGAGAGAGAGAGAGAGAGAGAGAGAGAGAGAGAGAGAGAGAGAGACAGAGACAGAGACAGAGAGAGCTGGTGTCAATGAGCATGCCTCAGTGGAGTTATCTGGTTAACTATCTTTTAGGTCTCTGGTTGCTGGGGGATATAAGAGGAGGCCTCCAACCAAACCCCACATGTTCTCCTCAGGGGTATATGAGGTCATCTCCGGTGATCTCCTCAAGGGGAGTAGGTAGGAGGCTTGTTCACAAGAGGATTTTCCATGAAGAAATCCAAGAATCCAGAAGGAGTCAAGCTGGCTAATCCACACTGATCGAGACATTTGGTGCCCACTTCCTTGGTCTGCACTCTCCCCACAGGCCAGTGCCCAACCCCAACAATGCAGGCCTTCAAGGCCCTTCTGACAGGAGGATCAAGCACAGGCCTAGGGGCTAGGACCAAACCACACTCAGCCTCCTTTGAACAAAGTCACAGTGACCCCAGGTGGTCACTTTGTTAAGGCACCCTCTAAACACCATGTGACTTGTCATGGGGGTAGGAAGGTGGGCAGAAAGGGAGGGAGCTGTCCACATACCAGCTCACAGAGTCAGGACATAAGAGCTGCTGTCCTTTACTTGGTTAAAAAACTGGACAGATAGCAGCCTGAAGAAAAGCCAGGTGGAATGTTTCAGCTTCTTCAGCAGAGAACACTTGATTCCAGTAAAGGCCCTGAAGGACAAAAGGTCATGAGCTATGTTCCTCATTAATTTCATAGGCAACAAGAAAGTTACACCTAAGAACATGTCTTAAAGTCACATTCGTTTTCTTTTTAAATACGGATTTTCCATCAGGGTAGAGTGAACTGCTTTTCTTGCTAGTTGAACATCATCCACACTCCAAAAAGCACTCAACATCCTGACTCATCCAGAGAACCCCAAGAAGATGTGGGTGTGGAATCTGTGAGCTTAGCTCATCATTTAACTAGCAAGTACATGGCTGCCTATCTGATGTGACTTGAGAGGCTCTCAGCAGAGCCTCTGTCACCCAATATCTCTCCACCATTGAAATCTCTAGTCTCCAAACTCTACCACTGGGAAATTTCCTCTGGTGTGGCCTTACATTAGGTCTTGATTTTCATAAATAATTTTTCTCAGATCTGCCTTTGCGTGTGCTGTTCGCTCTGCCTGGGATGTCCTTCCCACACCCAAATGTCCACAGAACCTTCAAAACCAAACTCAGACATCACTTTTTTGGGGAAGTCTTCCATCAGTCTCTACTATCACCATTGCTGACATGCTACGCCTCAGACACTAGAACAAATTAGTTCCTCAGGCCCAAGATCTAAGAGTCTGTTGAAGAGACTGACATGAAAAGTAACAGTAACCATATAAAGTGTAGCTGCCATCAAAACTAAAAGATTGATTAAACTCCTTGGGAACAGGGTCTTCAGTTTGTCCCTCTTCTATGAAGCAGAAGGCCAAAGTAATAGGGTCAACAAAATCCCTCTCCCTACTTTGGTGAACTTGAGCTTCACAGATGAGCTCAGGGATTTAGGATGAGAAGGGTCCATACTTCTACATGTCCATATGAATCCAGCCAAGCCTGCAGCCCCCAAGTGCCTTATTCATGTTTTTGCTGGCAAGAGAGAGCAATGCAGGTTCGAGGGCCCCTTTCTCCACCAGCAGCAACAAGCATAAGGAAGAAGTTCCCTAAGGCCTGGGAACATGAGGCATTCTGTTCTTGCAGGACAGGTGAGAATTGTCTCACCTCGATCATGCTCTAACCCTAACTCCCTTCTGTCTACATGCCCTACTCTGACCCCAGAGGATTCCATACTTCCTTCCTTGCACCCTTCCTGATATTAGCCAGCTTTCAATGTCCACCTAAAGTCCCTTCTCTGGCTACTCTAGCCTATACTGGTCCCATCCGCCTCTGGAGCAGCTCTTATTAGCAACCCATAGAGTTGTAAAGTGACTCAGATTGCAGTTTGTTTACTCCAGTCCCCACTGCCAAGGTGCAAGACTCTTAGGGACAGGAGCCAGAGAGAACAGGGAATTGGGTTCTAAACACACCTTTCATTTGCATTAGGTTTTTGACCTTGCCCAAGGCATGGACTTCTCTGAACCTGTTCACTCATTTGCAATATCCACCCACAAAGCTAAGGGGAATTAAATGAAATAACATGAATCTCTAAGAAAATACAGTTGTTGCCATACTTTTTACCATCAGACATTCTCCTTCGTTCCCCAAACTTCTTTCTTCCTGCTCTTTTTTCTTCATTGTTCTCCTCTATTATGTATTACATGCAGCTTAACACAATGTGGGTACATATTAAACAATTAATTACTTTTCAGTACCACTTTCTTTTGTTCCCCAAAAGAGCAAGTGTGATGTCTGCTCAACCCAGCTGGCATCCCCTGCACCCAGCCTCATGCCTGACACAAAAGAAACCCTCGATAATGTTTGTGGAATGGATGAAATGTGTGCTTTGGGTGTTCAGAGAAGAATGGAGGTGTGACAAGAGTTGAAAAGTGTCAACCTCTAACCTAACAAAGGAAGTGCTTTGAGGGATGGAGAATGGTGGTTTCCTCTGGGATAGATTTTCTGAGCCTTTGCTGAGAAAGAGAACAAAGCCATTTGCAGTCTACCACTTGCAGGAGTTGGATGGAAAGGTAAAGGGGGCATTGATCGAGAGCAGTGGGTCCTTTAAAAGCAAGGATTCCCTGGGAGCTCACAGAGTGCTGATAGACAAGTGTACTGAGTATGTCTTGGATGCACATTTTCTTTTCCAGTAGAACTGCATTTTACCTGCTGGCAAAGAGTAACAATTCACTTGTACCACAGGAAGAAAGCTGCTGAAAATCAAAGAAAGCAGCAGGCAAAAGCCCACAAGTGAGTCCCACTTCCCCATCCCCTAGACAGAAAACCTGGGAAGAAAGTACTTTAAATTCAGCTCTGCCATTTTCTGGGAGAAGATGGTTCTGTTGTAAATTATTGAGCATTTCATTTAAGCTTCATAAATAAGAAACTCAGATGAAAACGTTAACATGTTAGATCCGTTTGGCAACATATAATTTCTGTCTTACTCACTCGATCTGTCACCCTTCATCTACATTGGAGAATTTCTACTTCATTATAGGCAATTGAAAGTCTCAATCAGCTGCCTCAGAAAAGTAGTTTATGTCCCAAAAGTAATCTAATTTCTCCAACTGAGGATGTACCTGGGATTTACCACAGGTATTGTCAGAGATAAATATGTGTTTGGAACAGGTGTGGAATCACTGTAATCAGCTGCTCAAACTAGAGGCAGGTGCCTTCCCCAGCCAGGGCAGGTTACTACTGAGGCCTGGACATCCAGTTCCCATCAGAGTGGACAGGCTAAGCCTCAGCAAACCAATAACTGCATGTGTGCCTAGGACCAAAGGGAGTCTGGGACCCTCTCTACAGCTGATGAGACCACTAATATAAAAGAACTTGAAATCCTAAACTAATTCTTAGTGATGGGTAATAATAATCCTGAGTACTATCACTATGGGTCAGGAGCTGTCCTTTAAACACATCAATGTTTTTAATCCTCACAATGACCTTCTGAGATAGAAACAATTATTATTCCCATTGCGTCCCTGAGGCCCAAGAATGTTAAGTCAATCAAAGTCACTCATGTAGATGGCAGACCCTGAATATAAAAGGTAGTATGTCAGACTTCAAAGTTTGTCAGAATTCACACTTTACTTCCATTTATATTAACATTTTAGACAAATAAAGAAGTGAGGGCTAGGAAAGGGAGGAAACTGCTTTGGGAAGGAAAAAAGAAAGCTAATCCTAATGTCTGCCCAGACAGGGCTCAGGACCACATTCCCTCCAGGAAGCCCAGCCATTAGGACCATGGTAGCCCCTGCCTTGCTCAGATCTTGCAGGGGCTGTATTAAAGTTGGGGGTCCTCTAGCTATTCCATGCAGCAATTATCCCCTGGCTAAACCAAGCCATAAGCTATTTGTTAAGGGAAGGCTTCTCTAAGCATTTCCTGTCAAGATCTTTCCTATTACCTCAGAAATCTCAGGGAGCTGCCTTAGGGACCAGGAGAATCAAGGGGATGTGCAAGGCCTTGTCAGTCCTGCTAAAAACCCTGAACCCTGAGGCCAGAAGTGTGAGAATCTTCTCTAATCGTGTCTCATTTTTTTCTTTAGAAAAAGATGGCGTACTGAGTTGAACAAATTTCATGTCCAGCTGGAACCTGCAGATATGACCTTATTTGGAAAAAAGGGTCTTTGAAGATGTAATCAACTTAATTAAGATTAGGTCTTACTGGATTACCGTGGTCCCAAACTCTAATATGACTGGTGTCCTTGTAAGACAAGAGGACACAGACACACAAAGGCAGATGTCACGGTGATGTGGCAATAAGTCACAGCCAAGCCTTGCTGGCAACCACCAGAATCCAGGAAGAGGCAAGAAAGGATTCTCCACTGAACCTTCAGGGGAAACATGACCCTGGTGACACTCGGAGTTTAGACCTTTAGACTCCAGAACTGTGAGAGATGTGGTTTATTTGTAAGCCACCAGTTTGCAGTAACTTATAATAGTAGCCTCAGAAAACAATACAGATGAAAAAAAGACTTCCCATCTCACCTTCCTCCCAAGGACTAGTGAGGCTCCAGGACACATTCAATTTCAAAGAGCACTTAAATGCAGAATAACATTATCATAACCCATGATTCTGGGGTGCCCATTCATGACCCCACAGAAAGCCGGGAGTTGTCTGACTGACCAATGGACACACTTAAAAATGATAATTTAATTTTTGTTGAATTTTCCCACAACCCCAGACTTAAAACAAAGATAAGACTGGTGCCAGTGGTGGTGTATGAAATAATAATCCCCCAAAGTGCCCACATTCTAATTCTTAGCACTGGTGTCACTTTGCATGGCAATAAGACTTTGCAAACATGATGAAATTAAAGATCTTGAGATGAGAAAAATCATCCTATACTATCCAGATGATCCCAAAGTAATCACAAAGGTACTTATAAGATAAATTCAGGGAAGTCAGAGTAGATATGACAGTGAAAGTCGCAATCAGACAGAGAAACAGATAAGATAATATCAAGATGCTAGCTTTGAAGACAGATAAGCAGCCATCATCCAAGGTGTGCAGGCAGCCTCTAGAAGCTAAAAAGGGTGAAAAAATGGATTTTCCTCAAGGCCCCCAGAGGGAATGCAGCCCTGCTGAACCATTTTAGACTTCAAACTTCCTGGATTATAAGATCATAAAGTGCCATTGCTATAAGCCACTAAATTGTGGTGATTTGTCACAGCAGCAATAGGAAACTAATACACAGATCAAAACAATTGATCTGAAAAGAAATGTGGAAGAGGCCAGGGAGAGACTCCAGAGAATTCCACTCTGGGAGCCTGTCAGTGATTCTTTGTAATGAATCCCTCAGGGATTTCCTCAGAGGCATGTGCCCTTTAGTTGGACAGATTTTCTATTTCTTCCACCTTCCTAGAGTCCGTCAGAAGTCATCCTAATATGGGAACTATAGCTCTAGGCTTAAATTGCCGAGCTTATTGGGGGCTCCCTTTGCCACTACAGAAAGGCCAGACAGCTCTGTGTACAGAGAGAAAACCCATTCACAATGCTCTTTGGAAGAAACACCAGAGTCTAGATATGGCCTCAGTTCCTCCTCATTACAGTATTCGAGGAATGCTTTAAGGACCTATGCCCACACTGTAGCTCTGGAATACATGTTCCCCCAATTTACAAGTTCAGTAAGGAACTTTTCTCCCAGGTCTAGCCATTCTGAGACTAAGCACACAGATGTCCAAACTTCTGAAATTCACTGAAAAAGGCAGCCTCACTTCTCTTCTGAGACCTGCAGCAAAGTGAAGCTGGGAAAGGGCATCTTATTGGCTTGGTATGAATTTCCTAAGTAGGAAAATGGGACTTCCTAATAGCTGAAATTAGAAGACAACTCAAGGAAGACTATACATAAGACCCGAACAGAAGTCTAAGATTATTTTCTTCCCTTTCAGCTTTCCCCACCCCTGAAACACACAGAGAATAATGTTTGTTTCTGCATCTACTGATAGGTCTGGTACCTGGCACTGAGTATGGAGTTGGAATATCTGCCGTCATGAACTCACAGCAGAGCGTGCCAGCCACCATGAATGCCAGGACTGGTGAGTAGGAAGACGGGGAGAGACAGTGAGTTAGCCTGAAAGCTGAGGAGCAATAGGGACCTGTTCTACAGGACCTCTCAGAAGTCTATACCCCGCAGTGACAACCGTCAGATTAGTGACAATGTTCAGCTATGAATAACCAACTTCTGATATCAGACAGGCAGGGTGGAATCCATCATCTTTCCAATAGATCTGTTCTTGGTCCTGCAACTATGAAAGCCTACCCAGTGCTGTACAGGGAGGAGGTAGAAAATCCCCAAACGCTGGTGCTACAGCAGGCTGTGTTTCTACCTAGACCACATGACAACGGGCAGAATGGGGTGAGTGTCCTCAGCCTGTACAACAGAAGCCTTCAAAAAGGCCAGTGGGGGAAATAGCCTATTAAATCCAAGAGCAATAAAAAAAATTCCACTTGAGACCCTGCTGCTCTGGAGCCAATAGTTTTGTTTCTTAATCCTGGGTAAATTTCAAAATAATTCCAGTAGCCCTGCTATAAGCAGTCTGGACAGGTGAGCTGGGGACTTTGGACCAGTCTTTATCCCCAAGATTCAATCTAGCACAGACAATCTTACTAGAGAAGCACATGGACAAGAGTCTCCAAGAGTCCTCAGATCAAGTCATCTGCACATCCATGGTTAGGCCAGGTCAAGATGACCTCATGGTCAGAAACAGAAGAAAAACTTCTATTGCCAGAAATGTCACATTCTTAATTGATGGTGGCTCCAGTTTTGTTCTGGTTGACTTACTGAGAAAGGCTGGGTGAAAATTAATATGGAGAATTTTAAAACCTGCAGCCGGCTTTGTCCCAGAGCTGGAGGAATTCCAGTGATGTCAGGCCTAATAAGAATGTTTGCTGAGCCACTGGCTATCTTTCAAAAGGAAACTGCTGGACAAGATGTGAGACGAGTGTCAGCAATGACAAGCTAGAACTCATGGTCAGCAGGCTTGCTGGTATCTTGGACACATATAGGATAATCCAATAAATATTGGTCATCCTGGGAAACCTGTGTAAATAAGCCACTTATGTGTATCCACAGAACTTGACAGTCCCCGAGACCTCATGGTGACAGCCTCCTCAGAGACCTCCATCTCCCTCATCTGGACCAAGGCCAGTGGCCCCATTGACCACTACCGGATTACCTTTACACCATCTTCTGGAATTGCCTCAGAAGTCACTGTGCCCAAGGACAGGACATCATATACACTGACAGATCTGGAGCCTGGAGCAGAGTACATTATCTCCATTACTGCTGAGAGGGGTCGGCAGCAGAGCTTGGAGTCCACTGTGGATGCCTTCACAGGTACTAAGGTGGTGGAAATCTTAGCCAGGTTCAAGAATTAGTGGATCTTCACATGAGAAGGCTATCCAGAGAATCCACTCTTCCAAAGTCTCATTTCCTTTTGAGAAAGAAGAAAAAAGATGGGTAGAAAAAGAAGAGATAGAAAGAAAACTAATACATGCATCAAGTGGGAATGATTGGTAGTGAAGGGGAGAGGTGAGCAAGGATGCTACATGCCTGACAGTGTATGTCTGGTGTCCTACAGCCTGGACACAATAGTTGGTTCTGTCCATCCTTCTCTTTCTGCACTAACTCTGTGGGCAATATAAGTGGGCAATATAATTTAACATGGAATCATGTTAAATTCCTTCCAGAATGGAGATTTTTAAACCTGAATCTCTATAATGAATAACCCACAGAGGTATTTCTGGTTTTAACAGAATTGATTTTTTAGTATATGGCTTGGGAAAAGTAGAATAGACAGGACTGGATTGTAGGGAGATGGAACCTCTGGGCAGTGAGTGAAGATGTAACTCTTATTAGCAAGAAGAGCAGATCCATTCACTCAAGTGGTTCTTTTAGCTCAATGGCTGCCACGTCACCTGTGTTTCAGAACCATTTACCTTCTGTATTTTTCAGGCTTCCGTCCCATCTCCCATTTGCACTTTTCTCATGTGACGTCCTCTAGTGTCAACATTACCTGGAGTGACCCATCTCCCCCAGCAGACAGACTCATTCTGAACTACAGACTCCAGGATGAAGAGGAAGAAATGATGGAGGTCTCCTTGGATGCCACCAAGAGGCATTTTGTCCTGATGGGTTTACAGCCAGCCACTGAGTATATTGTCAACCTGGTGGCTGTCCATGGTACGGTGACTTCTGAGCCCATCATGGGTTCCATCACCACAGGTAAGACTGGATCACTTGGTAGCAATTGATGAAAGTAGTTCTCACAATATTTGCTTTTGACAAACCAATGAAATGTAGAAAGAAAGATATTCAATCTACAGAGAACTGCCTCTATGGCTAGAGAGGGCCTGTGAGCTTCTCTCAAACAGTTACTTCTTCCAGAGCAGCATAAGATGGGAAACTCCAATTTGGAAGGTAAGATAGATCCAGTGTTTTAAAGAGATTAAGACTTAAGTGCATTGGTTCAGAGGTCTATCAGCCTAAAAGAAACCCTTGAAGAAAGCTGGTTTCCCAGAGGAACCCCTCTACAGTGAAGAGCCATCTGTTCCCACTCTGGAGAGATATCATGTGACTGCCCAACAAGGTCACTAGTGCAAATGATGCTTCCTCAAAAAAACACAGAACTAGCAAGCAACTATATAGTGACATTGTTCTCAAAAATTGGGGTTGATTTGTACATTGTTTGGAAAACACAATGTACAAATCTTAGTGAAAACTCTTGAGATGAATTGGATTATTTTTATCTCACTATTTCCAAATGCAATCCCAAATACAAGGCTTAAAAACATGGCTAAAAGCATATATGTTTGACAAGAACTCATGAACTAAACTAGTGCACTAAACACTCATATGATTCAGCCCTGCAATTCCCTAGCAGTCAGTAAAAGAAAAAAGTCTAAATGAAATACAATTTAGGAAAGTGGATTTGTTCTGGACTTGTGCTCTGAAATCCCACTACAGTCAATAGACAATTTTTCCAAATTGAACCAAAGTGGTTGCTAAAAAATAAGAGATAGCAGCAGAGTTGGGTTTTCCAAAAGAATTTTTCCCCAGAGAAAATAACTATGTTATTCCCAATTCAAAACAAATCATGGTACTTACAACAAAGTTCCTAGCTGGCCTTCAGATAGGTAATATTTGTTGCATGGACACAGTCCTTGCCATCTTAGCTTTCTGTTGCTACAATGTTCTCCATAAATATCACTTTGCCCAAATCCACAAGGTTCGTGGAGGACAGAACACTGACCATGGTTTTAAGGATGATCCATTGCATAGTAACATCTTAGCCTCTGGGACACCACTGACTCTTGCTCAACACAGAAGTAGGGTAAAAATTCCTTTTTTGCATTGTCCTTTCTCTTTTCTCACAACCACCTGGATCTTTGTAGGAATTGATCCCCCCAAAGACATCACAATCAGCAATGTGACCAAGAACTCAGTGATGGTCTCCTGGAACCCTCCCGTTGCACCTTTTGATTACTACCGAGTATCATATCGACCCACCCAAGGTAAGAAAATGAGTTGAGTTCTCAAACGTAAATGGGACTCAAAGCTTGTTCAGATTATTATGGGAAAATTATCAGAGCTCACAGGCCATCAGCCCCTGCCTGCATTTTTCCTCCTATCTGTGGCATGATCCCTCAAAATGAGAGTGTGTCAGTGAGGGATGGATTTACCAAAATCTCTCAAAGTAGGCTAAACTACATTCACCCAGAAAATAGACCCTTCACTAGCAAAGGTAGCAGTCACCATTATCTAGGTCATGCAGTAAGAAACAAAGGGCCCTACATGAATCTGCAAAGAATTGGACCATATTTTTGAGAAAGTCCAAGACTCAAACTCAACAGAATTAAAGACCAGCAGATGGAGTCTTGGAGGGGACCGCAGTGACACAGTCCCATTTCTGCCATTCCTGAAAGTTATGAGTCAGAGAAAATTGGCACAGAACTTGCCTGAATCCTGCCAGTTCTTTCTGGCATATGTGGCATTGCTAAGAAAGTAGAGGCAGGCTTAATTCCAGTAAGGGAGAACAGCTTTACAGAGTATCCTGTCTCTGGGCTGTTTATGTGCCCTCTTTGCAGATGTGTACTCTATACTACATGAACAGAACTGCCTCAGAGACCAACTTCTTAAAAAAACACTTAATCCAGCACTTGGGAGGCTGAGGCAGGAGAATCGTTGCGTGTTCGAGACCAGCCTGGGCTACAAAGTGAGCTCGAGGCCAGCCTGAACTGCATAACGAGACCCTGTCTCAAAAAGACAAAAAAAAAAAAAAACACCTAATCAATATTTCATTTCTCTCTGCTCCAAAAGCTCATAAAATGAAGGATGGGACCAGCCTGCAAGGTCTCTTCAAGCCCCAATATTCCCAGCCTAAGAAAACAATTATCCCTTCTTGCTGAGTTTTGAATCTCACACCCATCTGTGCTTCAGGACAGAGTGTCCCCGTGTAGACCATGCCATGGACCACATGGATGAGAAAGCTACAAACACTAACCATGAATTCTGCTTTTCCTTAGTGGGACGGCTGGACAGCTCAGTGGTACCCAACACTGTGACAGAATTCACCATCACCAGGCTGTACCCAGCTACGGAATATGAAATCAGTCTCAACAGCGTGCGGGGCAGGGAGGAGAGTGAGCGTATCTGCACCCTCATGCACACAGGTAGGCATGTCTCCCCCTGTGTCAAATTGGGCCCCAGCTGAGGACCTACCACAAACAGAAGAGGCAAGGAGTAAAGTTGCTCTGGCTCACACAGAAGACACTGGATCCAGGATCAGGGTCCGTGGGTCTGTTCCCAGGGCTCCGCCAGCTCACTGGCATGCAGGACAATTTGCAAATTCTCTCTCTACTAATAGTCCTGTCTAATAAAAGGAGTTTGGTGAGTCATCCACCAGAGGAGTCTCTCTGGTTTATATTAGGAATTTACATGGAACTTTCAACGTGAATAATGCCCTTCCGAAGACATATGATAGAACTGAATTCTGGAACAAATGAGAACATCTTGTCTTATGTTTAAAAATATTCAGAGAAGGAAAGTTCACCTCAAAGAAAAAGAGTTGTTATTTGAGCAACATGAAAATTGGGGTCCCCAGCTTGCTCATCATATACGGTCAGACCCCACCAAATAAATCCAATTGTTCTTGCTTTATGCTCCGGAAAGGAAGGCGGCATCAAAGGCTGTAACTGTAACTCTCTCACCTGTGATAAAAGTAGCTGAGGTGAGCTCTTCCACACGGCATCCTCAGCCCATGTGCAGGGACAGTGTGTAGTCCATGCTCTCCTAGCCCTGTAATCAGATCCAAGTATTCTCTGAATTCTCAATCAAAAGGGAGGTAAAAGGGGTGACCATCTGTAATATGGGACTATGGGGAAGAAGTCCCACTCACAAGTCTTCATCTGGAAAAAAGGCCCCTTGGAAGAGCCTGTGGTCAGGTCTCCCTCAATAGTTCCTCTACTTCTTCTCTGGTCCCTCTGTCACAGTACCATGCAGAATTAGCAAAGATTTTTCCACTGAAGTCACTAGAAGGCACAGCCAAAATTTTCTTTCCTCAACCGCCAGAATGAACCTCTTAGATAAGCCAACATTCCCGCAGTAGACAGTAAACATCCAGCTGCTTCATTAAGGGAACACCTGGATTTCCTGAGGCTGCTTATTTCCCTGGAGAGTAGTTTCTCCCAAATGGAAATGTGCCTTGGAATCCCCCACTACTTTTATATGTTCTCACGAGCTTAAAATCAGAATCTCTCTCTCTCTCTCTCAAGAATAGCCAAAAACTCTTTCTGGAACATAAAATTTATTTTTCTACAGACCACATAGAATATTCTAATCTTTCCTAGTTTCCTTCCATGTGTATAAAAACAAATAACCCATCCATTTTTTTAATTCAACCTTACCCTAACCCCCAAATTACCTATGATCATTAATGTATCTGGTCATTAAGCATAGGCCAGAAAAAATATCCAATGAACCAGAAAAAGTCTCCTTCCCACCTTCCTGAAAATCCTAGAAAATTATGTTAAAGAAACTGGACTTTTTCTCACTGAAGACAACAAAACAGATTTTAAAAGCCTCCTACTCCCAAGATGAAAAAGAGCAACTTCAGTCAACAGCTTGCTCCTCGGCTTCTTGGCCTGAAGCAACAATTATTTCTAAGATGCTCTGTGGTGCACCAACCCAAACTGCCCTCCTTCAATTTCAAGTAGAGCCATTTTGACAACTAGGTTGTCCTCAGAAGTGTCTCTGTTTGTTTGTTATTGTTTTAATGCAAAGTCTCTAGTCTCACAACTTTTAGAAATGAGAGTTCCTTCAGGACATTAAACTTGCCTCTGAGAAATCAAGTCGACTGTAGTTTAATACGGGTCTCATTTGAAGAACACGGAAAGCACAGATTATGGATAAAATTCAAATTTTAAAATTATAAAAAATATTTTCTAGTTTTCACTTTGTGGTGAGGAACATAGGCAAGCAAAAACAACCACAAACCCTTCCATTGGCGAACAGGGGCAGATCGACAGCAGATCTTGGTTCCCAGAATAAACTGTATAAGCCTTAAATACCTGAACTGTTGTAAACTGTATTATGGTAACCTAAACTATTGTAATCCCAACTTTATGGGATTTATGGAAGAGAAGCATAGTAACAAAGCAAACGCTTATAGCATGGGCAAATAAGAATAGGGAGATGGTCCCATGACAGGGAAACTCTATTCCCCCGACAGGCATTGTTGTCCTTCCTAAGCCTGTAAGAAGCCCCTTGACTCTCAGTGCAACAAAAAGAATGCCAGAGCAAACCTTGTGAGTAGTGAAGCAAGAATTCAATAACTGCATATGACTTGGAGGCAAACTGAATTCCACACAGCCATTCCACAAGTCCTCACCGAATCCTTTCTGAGTTCTCAGCACTGGAAAAACCACTGCACTGCCTGAAGTTCATCAGTGGAGATCTTTCCACAAGGCACATCCTACATTTATGAATGTACAAATGAACCTGAAAGCACAGTTATTCAGCAAAGAGTTAAAATAATTTCTACGTGTCCTTAGGTTCTCTATCCATAATAAACTGTCTAAAACACAAAGTTACCCTGAAATCCCCCATAGCATATCCTACAGTGCTCTGCAGGTAAGCGACTGATGAAAGAAGATCTAGTGGCTATTGAGGGAGAACTGGATACTTGAGAAGGAGGAAAGGCAGATGAAGAGGCTGGTGGAGCCAGAGGGGAGAAAGAGAAGAAGTCCTACCCCACTGTGCCCTACTCTCCCAGCATAGTAGTAGATACGAATCATGAGTGAAATTTCTGATAGTTTGCTGCACTTCCACCCTGCAGCCCCTCTCACCCTTAGCTGATGTTCTCCCATTCTCTTTCAGCCATGGATAACCCTGTGGATCTGATTGCTACCAACATCACCCCAACAGAAGCCCTGCTGCAGTGGAGGGCGCCTGCAGGGGAAGTGGAGAACTATGTCATTGTTCTCACACACTTCACAGGTGAGCGTCTCAGGCCTAGGCGCCAGCTGGTGGGATAGCAGAGACCAGGCTGAGCATGTCTGGTGTGGTGAGCACACCTGTCATCCCAGCACTCTGGGAGGCAAGAGCAGAAGGATCCCGAGTTCAAGCACCACTTTGGCAACTTAGAAAGACCCTGTTTCAAATGTATAATTTAGGAAAGGTCTGGGGGTGTAGCTCAGTGTAAAGGCCTTAGGTTCAATCTCCAGTGCTGCCCCCAAAAAAGGCATTTTATCAATCTGAGGAACAAATTGGAAACTCCCCTGCTTCCCTGCTTCAGTTATATATAAAGCTGTCAAGTTATCCTCAAACTCTGAAAACTGTCAACTACAGGAATTGCAAAAGTTGGGTCTGAAAGATGTGAGAAAGGAAGGTAACCAAGGGAAAATTTTTAAAAAGAGGGAGAGAGAAATAACACTAGAACTCATAATTGAGCAAAAACTTTCCAAAAGAACATCAGACAAGAAAGCAGAATTTGAGATGTATACAGAGAAAGAAAAACATGGAAGTTATAAGACCAAGCTTATAGCAGATAATAAGTGATAAGAGGTGACAAAGGATTCAGAACTGCTAAACTTTTCTGTAGCTGTGGTCTCCTCTATGCGTTCCAATACAAAAGGCTGAACGAACATGAAATCCTGAATTTCAATGTCATCTACATCGGGCTTGTTCACCTTGCATTATTTGAAGTTGAATAGAGACACTCAAAGCAAAATAGAGTTGCATACCCCTAGTCTCTAGGCTTAGAAAAATTATTTCCCTTCCTAAATTAAACATGTTATCACAGAATTGTTACAGGTTATATTCAGAAATCTAGAGAACAAAGATACCAGAAAACAGAAAGCAGGCAGATGTCTTGACTTTTTAAAAAGTGGCAGGAAAAAGTCAATTTCTGTAAGTTGCAAAGAACTAAAATTATTGTGAAAGCATGGGAAAGTAAAAACTAAAACAGACTATTAAAGCTATGAAAATGTAAAAGTAGTTAGTGATTGCTACATGTCAACTCAAGTTCACTAAAAGTAAGTTCCATAAAAACTGCTTTATGTCCTTGTTTTTCATTGGCAAATCTGCTAGCATACCTGCTTCACCACGGCATTAGAAAACTGCTTGCCATTTAGTCCTTAGTTAAAGATGGACTATACATGGTGGCTCACATTTGGAGTTAGCAGGAACTGTAGCTGACTGAGTGGCTTCAACAAAGAATGAGTGTCACCACTGTGGATATATCTGAACATCTCTGGATTCATGCACAACTTATCCCAACTCCCTCCATCCTTCTGTGCATGTCACGATCTGGCATTCTTCGCTCTCACCATATTTTCTCAGACATTTGCACATGTTGTTTCCTCCACCAAGAAATTATCTCCCTGAAGGTCTACCTTGAAAATGCACTCTTCAAATCGTGCCTTCAACACTCTTCTCTGCCAAAGCCTTCTTGGTTCCCCTAAGGCAGTAAGACAAAGGTGCAAAGCACAGTTCCATTGTAGAAATTCACTTCTATTCATTCAACAAATACTTTTGATTCCCTCCTATGGGAAACATACTCAACAAGGTGATATAGATTCAGAATCAAATCTTGAGGTCTTATCTTCATGAAACCGATGTGATCATGCAGAGAAATAAGTAGTTCCAACAATGCGCAGTGTCATGATGTAGGCAAGTATGGAACATGGGTGACTGTAACTGATGGGCCATTATAATTTGAGACAAAGGAAGGAGGAAGAAGAAGGTAACGTCAAAGAAAATGAAGAGGAGATAAAAGAGATTTCTAAAGAAAAGAACAGTATTTTCAGGGGTACGAGAGAGCATGAGGAGTTTAAGAAACTGCCATTGTCTGGTGTGGCTGAAGCGGGGACTGATGGCAGGACACAGCAAAGGTGGGGGTATTAAAAAGGTAGTCATCACATGTCGTCGTGTGTGTTCTTCCAAAGTTACTTTGTACTTTAACTTGTTTGTATGCTTTTCTGTATGTTGAGACCACAATTAAGTTGAAATTTTAGGCCCTACCTAGTTTGAAGACATTCTCAATAAACTTGGTTAAATGCTGAATAATATTGAAATATTCTAGTTGCCCAATAGAGGGATTGACCCTAATATAAATAACAGTTTTATTAACAGCTTGAATGAATTCAGAGAAGACAAGCTTAATAAATTTGTAGATAAAACAAAACTGGGTTAATACAATCCAAATTCCAAAATACTTCAATAAACAAGAACAGTGGTCCAACTCAATCAACAAGGCAAAAAAGCAATAAGATATAAACGCAAATCTCTGCCCATGGGTGTAAAATGCAACTACAAAAGATTGGATGGAGTGGTAATAAATAAGTTCTTTCTTTGATTAGTACTTATCTCAGAATGTGACAATAACAGCAAATGGTTGCCCTAAAGCTTAACAAATTAATAAAACAACAGAAGTAAAAGAAGAGACTGACCATGTATTTGATTGGCCGTTGCATCTCAAATATTATTCTCAGTTCTCCAAGTTTTGCATTTCAGCAGAGACACTTACCAGTGTCCTGATTACTTGTTCAAAGAAAGCAACCAGGATTGTGAAGATTTTAGAACTGTCACATAAGTGTAATGAGAGGTGAGGGCTGAATATTCTTAGTATGAAGAAGACAGCACTTAATTAGGAAGAGCTATAGGAAGGAAAAGCTCATATAAGCCAAGTATCTGGCTTATTCTTTGTAACTATAGAGACCTGAGCAGTAGGGAGGAATATTGGCCTCCCCATAATGAATATTTTTCTCAAGTTGTAATAAGAGGGGGGTGTTTTAGATATAACATGCTAAGCTCCATAACCTATAAAAGTCATTCATTCCAAAATTCTCCAGCATCCAATGTTTGTGAGATCCCTTTAGATCTGGTAGGTCTTTGCTAAGTCATATAGCCTTATTCAGTCCTTATCCATATACATCTGACTTCAGTTGCTGGAGAAACCATCTTGGTTGATGGACTCAGTGAGGAATTCCAGCTTGTGGACCTGCTTCCCAGTACCCACTATACTGTCACCATGTACGCCGCCAGTGGACCTCTGACCAGTGGCACCATCAGCACCAACTTCTCTACCCGTAAGTGCACAGTCCCCTGCAGGCCTGATATGCCTCAAGGATTTTGTGGATTATAAAAATGACCAGTGTTTGTGTAGTAACTGAATCATAGTTTATGGGCTTTGGATGGTACAGCTTTAAATGCTCCTTATTTTGCCCAGCTGTGGCCCAAATCCAGTAACAGAGAGCTGCAGCTCTCGGCCAGTAGACACATGTCCCTTTTCTATTCTCCCTGGGACCTGTGTGATAGTGGTAGAACCAAGAGAGCACAATACTAAAAATGCTTCTGGCCCAGAAAAGTCTGAAGGATACTAAAAAGCGAGATGTCATGAAGACAGATGCTGAGTGGGATCATGAACAGGAAAGCAACAGACATAGGTAAAAAGTAGAATGTTTTAAGTAGAAGCAGGAACTCACAGAGATTGTGGTTTAACAGTGTCAGGGCTCCAAGAGTAGAAGCCTGAATTGGAAGATGTCATTCCTAGGCCCTAAGGCATAAGTCAGGTTAGTGAGGGAGTAGCTGAAAGAATGGTCACAATTCTGAATGATCTTCTGACTCGGGAACCCCTTTTTGTCCCTTTCCAAGTTAGAATTGGGGTCATTATGTGAGTAACCCAGTGACCACAAAGGTGCACAAGGAGACCACTGTGTCTGACATCAAATAGGGAGGCCCTGGAGACACATTCACCCTGGCATCTTCTGTCCTTTGCAGTCCTGGATCCTCCAGCAAACCTGACTGCCAGTGAAGTCACCAGACAGAGTGCACTGATCTCTTGGCAGCCTCCCAGGGCAAAGATTGAGAATTACATTCTGACCTACAAATCCACTGATGGAAGCCGCAAAGTAAGAATGTGTGGGAAAGGGACATGCCCATTTCTCCCTTGCAAGGGCACGTGGAAACTGACAGAGTAGTGACCTGTGGAAACTGGAGGGTGGGAGAAGGAAGCAATTCACAGAAAACCAACTGGGCTTCCCATCCTGGGTACACAACCTACTGTGGAGGAGAGAACCCTAGTCTGCAAGCCCTACACCCAAGGTGCCCACATCCCCAAGCTCTGCACAAGTTGAGACATAGCAGTAGTTTTCTCTAGGCCTTGGTATCTTCTCCAGGTCCGAGTCTACTCTTGCAGCTTCACAAAGTGTGATGGTGCTTCCCCAAAAACTTCCACTACACGGTATGGAATTAACTTTCTAACAGCCCAAGCAAGTGCAAGCTGGGTACCAGACTCAACTGCATTTTATGCCTCAACAAGCATTACAAAGCTACAGTAAAGAATGAAAAATTTTATGTTATCAGTCAACACAATCCACTAGAATACTGGAATTCAAATTTTTTTGTTTGCAGTGGGATCCTTTTTAAGAAATTATGTGCAAAATCCAAATGTACAGAAAAGATTAAGGCAGAGCTAGTCTTTTTGATGGGAGTAGAGAGACCCAGGATCCAACCTCCTTGGCTTCTTCCTATACTCTCAAGCAAACCCAGTGCATTCTGAAAAACACTGAGTTCAATGATCCGGCTGCCTAAATCTCAGTGTACATGTTTGACCTAGCAGGTGGCCCAGATCTCACATGAGAACCATCCTTTCTGCTGATTGGTAGTTTTCTCCTCACTGTGGGATGGCGAGAACAACAATGGCCACTGACCTAACTGGACATTGAATTTGAGCTTCCCTTCCCTACCTCCCCATAACACAAGCCAGTTGCTCCCATCTACCTCCCTCCCTCTGGCTCTCTGTAGGAGCTGATTGTGGATGCAGAGGACACCTGGATCCGATTGGAAGGCCTGTTGGAAAACACGGATTACACAGTGCTCCTGCAGGCGGCTCAGGATGCCATGCAGAGTGGCCTCACCTCCACGGCTTTCACCACAGGTGAGGCAATTACGGCCCTTTGATAGCTTCTCCCCTGCATGACATCTGGCTCCTGAGCAGCCTTCACTGAGCCTGGACTGGTGGGAACCTATCAAAGACACTTCTTCTTTGAGAATCCACACACACTACCAAGGTAATGACAGGAGCCAGGGACCCAAATCCCTCATCCTCCTGGATCAATTAATGCAACAAGTAAAGACGGTGGGTTCCTTCTTGTTTTGTTTTCCTGTCTGTTCTGCCAGAAAAGTTTTTCCTTCTCTTCTTCTTCTGCAGCTCATATTCAGAGACTCCTAGCAGTAGTAAGCTCTCAATATTAAATAGACATCCCGTTACCATACACAAAGCATTTCATACCCTTGTGGTCTCCGGTCAGTCCTGAACACAAATGGTGAGGAAAGCCTTTGTTCTTTGTTTTACACCTAATGAAACCCAAGTGCATGGAAGTCAAAGACTTGCCTGGGTCAGAATTTGAACAAACCTGGGTGAGTGCCTGGGTCAGAATATGAACAAACACTTTTTACTTTTGTATTTAACTGTCCCTCCAGCCTTTCTCCTTTAAGTCAGCAGAAGACATTCTGAAGATACTCTTAAGGGATCAAAGAGTTGTATCTAGAACAGGAAATAACTTTATATTTACCCTTTGGCACCATGTGTCAGGCATTGTCCTAACTGCGTTACATCTGTTACCTGATTTAATCTTCACAATAACCTATGTGGTGTGGACCACTATCTATGTGTTTTAATAGATGAAGGAATTAGGTCACAGACATGTGAAACAGCTCACCCACTATCCCATAGCTTTTGGGTGGCGGAACTGGGATTTGACTCAGGATGTCCCAGCTGTGGAGTTATGTTGTTACTATTCCTCTCTGCCACCTTCCCTGGTTCCTTTCTACAGTTTGTGTTGTGGGACTTCCAGCCCAGACTGAATTGTCTCGCTGTCTTGTACTCTGGGGCATGAGTGTGCATCTCTGAGGGCAAATGTGAGCCCATCCATGCTCTTAGGTGCATGTCTACCTGCTTTCTAGAAGTGCTGGGATGATTAGATTCCTAGCCATTCCCCAGAGCTTGTCTCTCCATATCCGGAGGGTGACAGGAAGTCTCCCAGCTCCACTCAGATGCCTTCCTCTCAGTGCACTCATTCTAACTCCCTAATGAAACACGAATCAAATGCTCCACATCAAGCCCAGGAGTTCTGTAGGGTAGTGAGTTTATGACTGAGCTATCTTTTCCTCTTTACACTTTTCCATACTTCACCAAGCTCCTTGTTCTCATGCACTAATCAGGAAAACAAATATTTTATTTAATTAAAAGAATGAAAATAAGCTGTGATCACACAACCAAGACATAAACCCAAGATGCATTTTTACCAAATGGAAGATAGAGGACACTTGATCTCTTTTCTGGGGCTGAAGTCAATTACACTCACCTCTGTGCTATATCAAAGGTGCCTTATCTAAGAATTAAGGTGCTACCCTCTTTATTTAAACCCTTCCCTGCACATCTACAGGTTAATTAAAGGGTCTTCCGTGGTCCCCTTTCCCAAACTACAGTTTAAAGACCTATGGGTTGGAGTTTTCCACTGAATTAAGAATTTCTTACCCATTAAAAGAACACAGATAGCAGATATTTAAACAGAGCTCCCACTTTTCATACTTATTAGATTAAGCTAATAATTTTTACACCGCCCCCCGTATATGGGTTTCAGTGCTTGCTCAGGGTAGCATCAACTTTTCACTCCCATCTTGGTGATGCCACAGCTAGGCATGATGAGCAAAAAGACCACCCGTGAAAAGTCTCTGTGGTGTCCCGCAGCTGTGCCTCACCCTACCACACCTGGACAGGTGCACCAAGGGAGACTCAATAGTTTGATGTGAGATTAAAGATCCAGTGGATCCAGATCCAGTAGGATCAAGTAAACCGAGGGATAACAGCTCACTTGGAAATCTGAAGAGAAGGCCAGGATAGTGGTTTTGTTTGATGCACAGTGCAAGGGACTATCAGGATGTGTTTAGGTTGTTAGTTTGTTGTAAGACTCCAGCTGCCACTGGGCTCCTGGGGCATCAGCTCAATAAGGAGAAAACTGAAAATCTGAATTCCCTATGCAGTAAATATAGTTACTAAGTGAGCTGTTTGCTCCATGTAGCATTTAGGGGACCAGAGAGACTCACCACGACTACCTGGTATGTAATAAAGGGCACTCATGTTTCGAAGTTTTCACACAGAGTTACTCGAAAGTGAAAATTAAAATGTAAGTCATGGATACATACAAGTCCTCCTGGTCTTGTCTTGGAGATTCACTAGAGCTCACCAAAACAACCAGTTGCAGAATTAAAAAATTCTTGGGCAGAAATAATGTGTGTAAAAGTCTTTTGCACAAAGCCTGACATATAACAGATATAGTAAATGTTGGTTGAACTGAAGAACTGCACAGGGCAGGTGAGAAAGTCTCCAATGAAGCAAAACTGAAGGAGAAGAGGAAATTTCTTAATAATTCTCAAAGGGATGGCACAGGGAAGGAAATACAGCCTGGAGAGTATGATGCAAAACTCCTTCTAATTTCAGGCTCTGTCTGCTACCCGGATGCAAATTTTCCTGAATAAATTACACTAGGCTACATAGCTATCTGCCTGTTAATATTAATGAGTGTTCATTGCCAGTAGCCAGTCCCTTCCCCTACTTTTTCCACTCCTACCAAGAGCAAATTTTATTAAGAAGGAAAAGAATACAAGGGTGTCAGTTTCCTAAAGCTGGGGTGAGGATGTTACCAAAGGATAAGAAGCAGAAATTAAAAGCAGAATGTTTTCACTTACACGCAGATTTGGATGCTCACTGTCTGCACCGCCCCCCCTTCCCCAAGGCACGAATGACTCCTGCTATGCCAGGGAACGCTGGAAGCCTTGTGGTGGCAAAACAGGGAGGATGGATTTAGAAGCTTATTTCCTTTTAGCATTTAACATCCTTTCTGTCTTCATGGTCAGTACCCGAGTTTTCCGCTTAGCAGAACCCTGTGCTTCCAATGTGCTGCTCCCAGATGCCTCTTCTGAGTGTTTTCTATGCCTTCTTTGTTGGAAAAACAAAGTTTCAAGTTTGGCCCCAAACTGACCTGCATGCACTGATCACCCCTGACATGCCTACCTAGTGGTCTGGAACAGAGCTGAAATGTCAAAAAAATTAATACTCAATTTTTTTTAAAGGAAGAAAAGAAAGAATCTGGCTTCCTTTGATCAAGACGTCTTCCCTTGCTGTGTTCCTGCCACATAACATCAGTCCATTTCATTCCCTCCATCATGTTAATAGCTTCCTGTCCTCTTGTCTCTGGTGTTTGCATAAGAGTCTGGGGGGGAATTAAATACAAGTAGTATGGAAGGGAAAAAAATGGATACATTATTTATAATTTACTGTCGCCTGAAATTTCATCCAAGGTCTACTTGTCTTTTAGAGACATGAATATAAATGAGGAAACAAATATTCCCTGCAGAGCAACAGAGACTTGGTGAAATGATCTTCTGAGAGGCAATTTTCATTGTCTCTTTTAATACTATAAAAAGCAAACAAGTCTCTCGCTAAAGCTCATCCTCAGAGACAGAGAACACTATAAAATAGGTTGTCATGACCTTGAGGTTAAGCGAAGACTATCATTTGCAGAGGTACCTAGAGATGGGTAATGGGAAGTTTTCTTTTATTACCTTTGCTGTAGTCCCTGCTACTGCACATCCCAGCTGAGCTGCTCTGTGGGCTTTTCAGGCTAACTCCAGGGTCTCCTCTAAGACAGGCATCTGTTTCTGAGGTGTGGAAAATTAGTGAAGATTGACAAAGTCTAGATCTGGAACAGTAGATGGTGGATCATGAAAATTCAGTTATCAGACACTTTGATTGGAAAGGAAATCCTGGTAATCACAACTTATTTTCATCAACTCAGATGTGTATTCACATGCTCCCCAGAACCACCATCAAAGGGAGAGCTCAGCTGCTTCTCTTTGCTCCATGGCTTAGAAGCAGCTTGAGTTCTTGTTCCATTGAGGCAAGTGAACAAGGGAGAGAGAAGGACACTCCCATGCATGTCCAAAATGAATAGATGAGTGTCAGACCAGAGCTTTGAGTTAATCATGCTACCCAATTTATCACATCTCATTGATTATGTCTCCAAACTACTTATTCCCCTTTGGTTCATCTCTTCTTCCACCCTTCCTATGCACCATTCTAGTGTGTTAAATGGGTAGACTTTCTATGTTTTGGAAAACTCTGTACTTGTAAAATTATTCTGAATATAATTTAAATGTATGACAATGGTATGCGGGTACCTAACTAATTCACTATTCTCATATATTTTACTCAGCACCATTTTATAGACCCACCTGTGTTGCTTTGCACATTTTGTAGTCTTTGGCTTCCAGCTGTTGCAAAACACTACACTATGTGTACAGACTGCATCTTAGCTTTCCATCCTCCTAAAGATGGACATTAGGAGAATGTCCAACATTCCACTCACTCCAAAGGGCACTGCAATAAATATGGATCCTTACAACACCTTTGAGTTATATGCCCAGAAGAGGAATCGCTGGTCATATGATATATGTTTACATAATTTAACTAAGTACCGCTCTCTACGTGTACACTCTTTGTAACAGTGTATTCCCTAATGGCACATGTCATTTTTAATGACTTAACATGGTCTGTAATTTATGACAGTTTCATGGATATAATTGGTAACTCATTGTTCTAGTTGAATTCCTTTAGATGAATTATGAATTTGAACATCTCTTCATATGTTTATCAGCCTTTCGAGTTTCCTTTCTCTGCAAATGACCTGTTCCTAGTTTGTCTTTTCTTTTTTATCTTTCTGTCTTTCTTTTTCCTCTCTCTCTCTCTCTCTCTCTCTCTCTCTCTCTCTTGAGACAGGGCCTCACTATGTAATTTGTGCTGGCCTTAAACTCACTCTGTAGTCTAGGCTGGCCTCAAACTTGTAGTGATCCTTCTGCCTCAACTCCCAAGTGCTGGAATTATAGGTATGTGCCACCATGCCCGGGTTTACCATTTTATTTTTGTTTTTTGTATTTGTTTTTGAGGCAGAGTCTCATTATGTATTTCAAGCTGGCAGTTTGCTCATTTGTCTATCAAAGTTCTTGATAGTAACGGCTATTGTTGTTTGAGCTTTAGAATATTGTCTTAAGTAGTCTTCCCTGCCATCAGACAATGATATTGTTCAATATATTCTTTTACTTATTTTCCAGACTTTTTATATTTAGTCTATATTATATTTGTCAATAAGTAGTGAAATAGTTTCATTTTTCCTTCTATAGTAAACCAGTTTTACTAACATCATGTACTAAACAATCCATCTTTTCTCCATTGATTTCTGGTGCTTTCTTATACTCTATATGAAAATCCCATATGTACATGATTGTCTCTGAACTCTGAATTCCCTACTTTATTCCATGCTCTATTGATCTGTGTTTTGCAAACACTACATTGTGTTTTTACATTATAGCTTATTATTGAAATATTAATATCATAATATAGTGTAGAACAAGTTTCCTCAGGTTTTTTCAAGTTTTTTCAAGTTGTCTTAGCTATTTGATATTTATTTTTCCATATACATCACCATGGTTTATCACATTTGATTTATGAAGTTCTACAAAAGGAATTTCAACGAGTTTAAATTAGAATTGCAATGAATTTACAAATCAATTTGGAGAGAGCTGACATCTTTATAACATGAAACCATCTCTCCTAAATGAATGTGTGAGCAGTGTACTTCATTTATTTATTCTGTGTTTTCAGAGTATAGATTTTTTTTCCTTATAGCAGTCTTTATATTCTTGGCTAATTTATGAACATTTTATAATTTCTTATTGCTTTGCGATTTTTATCTTATTTTTTAAAATATTCTTTAATTAGTTATTGCTGATGTAAAAAATAATGATTTTTTATATATTGATCTAGTATCTAGTAATCCTGCCATGTCTCTTTATAATTTTAATTACCTACTGTTTTTGTAATTTTTTAGGTAATCATTGTACGTAATCTATGGATAATGACAGTTTTATTTCTATCATTACAATCTTATACCTGTTAATTATTCTTCTATCTTTTATTACATTATACAGGACTTGCAGAGCTATGTTAAATAATGACAACCTTAGTTAAACTTGACTTGCTCCCAGTCTTAAAGGAAATACAATTAAAGTTTTATCCTGCATAATTTTTGCTAAACCTGTATTTTTCAATTTTTTTAGCTGAAAGCAGCTTGTAATTCGCTAACCTTAAATAAATAAGAGCATCATCTCCTTAGTTTTCATGTTTAAAACATATTTTTTTCATTCCAAGTGAATAGTTTTTGAAATAAACTTTAGATAAAATTTAGTTAATTACATGATTTATATTCTTTAGCTTACTAATGAGGTAAACTTCCCTGATGGTTTTTTTACATTTATTTACTAACTTTGAAAAACCTCAGCTGAATATAAGTTATTAATGCAGTCTTAATTTGGTTAGCTACTATCTGTTTAGATTTTTTATACCTACAATCATAAGTAAAACTAACTTAGACATTTTTCTTATATATACTTTCTTAAGGGCTTTGAAATCCATATGCCAACCATATGTGTAGCTTCATAGAAAAAAATCTAGCCTGTTTTCCTATTTGCTTGCTTTTCTTCTCCCTCTCCTCCTTCTCTCCCTCTTCTTTCTCTTTTCCCTGCTTCCCCTCTTCCTCTTCCTTCCTCTCCTCTCTCTGGTTTTTAAAATAAGATGCTTAAGACAAAAATTTGACTGCCACTTTCTACTTATATATATATTTAAGATTAGGGCCGGGGATTTAGTTCAGTGGCATAAGGACCTTCCTGGCAAGCGTGAGGTCGTGAGTTCAATCCCCGGTACCAGGAAAAAAAGAAAAAAAAAAAGATTAAACACGTATGAGATGTGATCCAAAACTATATTAAATGCTTAATTTTTACAAAATGTATGGCAATAAAAGATATATTACCATGAATTCCCCTCAAAATGCTCCGCCCACTTTGAACAGACACCCTGTTATTCGCGCCACTTTTTGGAGCAGTTCCTAAGCCCTCTTTTGTGAGTGTCTTACGTTTCACTGCTGCGGCTGCTTTAGTGGCCTGAATTGATCAAAATGTTTACCTTTTGCAGTCATTTTGACTTTGGGAAAGAGCCAGAAGTTGCACAGTGTCAAATGCAGTGAATAAGTTGGCTGAGAACACCCTATGATGTTTTTATTTGACAGAGACTGCCCTAAGCCTTTGATCAATAAAGCAGTGTTCAAAAATACTGTGAATATTTAAGTGAAGAATTTCATTACAGTAAAAGACACATTGCCATTAATTCCCTCAAAATACTGCCCTCGCTTTAAACTTATACCATAGTTAGTGGAACTCTTTTACTATAGTATTTTTTGTTTGTTTTGTTTTAATATTCAGCTTATTTTTCTATCACTCCATCCTCTGAATTCTTGATTTCTTGAGCCTGTTTTGACACTTCATAATTTTATAGGAATTTATTTCTTCTGAGTCATAGAAATTAGTAGCATGAAATCACTCAAAAGATGTTTTAATCTCTACGGCATCTGTAGCTATTTTCCTTTTATTTGATACTTTTATCCTTGCTACTCCATAATCAGCTTACCCATGACATGTTTCTCGTCTAAATATTTTCATAGACTCAGCTATTAAGAAGTAAGATCCAGGGCCAGGGATTTAGCTCAGTGGTATAAGCACCTGCCTTGTAAGTGTGCAATCATGAGTTCAATCCCTGGTACAAAAAAAAAAAAAAACTTAAGATCCATGTTCACATTTTCTGCCCTTATCTATTTCTTAAGCAAATCATCACAGTGTCTTTTTTATATAAAAATCTAAGTACCTGAACACACTTGTGAACCCCTCTGGACTCCTCACTGCCCACCTCCTCCATAGAATGAGTAGATTCTGTCTTTCAGTTGTGCTAGATAAGCTTTCCTTTTTCCTGTTCTCTGATTACAGTCTTTTATTAAGATTTTTTTAAAGGACATTTTCCCCAAGTAGTTAACCATCCTCTACTTTTCATAGCTCCAGAATTTGTCACTCTGCTTATTTGTGTGTTTATTCTAACTTTTCAATATTAGATTTTATTTTCTAAGGCAAATCTGAAATCTCATACTCCAGGGGAATTATTTTTTATTATACCTTTACATTTGAATTACAAGTGGATCAGACATAAAGTATTATATAGAAATGTTTGCTTGAATCATATTTACAACATTATTCCATTGTCTTCTCATAAGCAGTGTTGCCATTGGGAAGCCTAATGTCAATCAGATTCTTATTTTGTGGATGACTTGTTCTTTCCTTATATAAATGTTTTAAATGTTTTTCTTTCTTTTTTGACAATCTTACACTTCATTCCATGTCTTACAGTTCATTTATCTTTTTATCTTCAATTTGACACTCAATGAGCCCTTTAATTCTATGATGCTTCACCTTTAGTGCTAACATATTTACCTTCATTGCTTATTTAAGAATTTCCTCTTGTTTTTTTCTTTTTCTTTTAGGACTTTGATTAGCTAGATTTTGGAAGGTGTGTGCTGTGCTCCAAATTTCTGAGCTTTTTAAAAATAGTTTTCTTCTCTTAACCTTGTCCTTCATCCTCTCAGAGAGTTCCTCAGTCATACCCACTCATACCCATTCATTTCTATTTTAGCTGTATTTGAATGCCATATTAATCTTTTCTGCTGTATCATATTGTTCATACCAAACCTTTCTATCTTATTTCCTGCTCTTCTCTGTGTGGTTAATATCTTCCCTCACTTCCTCAAATAAAGTTATCATGCTTACTCATAATTCTGTTCTCATATTTGTGCATCAGATCATCTATGTCTGATATTGCCTGGGATTTTACTTTCACAGTACCCCTTACTCCTCAGTGAATGCACATTCTGTCTGTTGTGTTCCTTTAGAGTTATCAGCTCCTTTCCCTATTAATATGTATAGCTGATCAGAACCAAATATAGGTGAATAAATAGGTGACAATTTTCCTATGGCAATATAGAAGAGAAAAGTAGGACTTCAAACCTTTTGATCTAGCCTCTCTTTTCAGCACTGTTTGTCTTTGGCTTGTTGGTTTGTTGTTTGCTTGCTTGTTTGAATCAGAGTAATTATGACCTCACTAAAGGAACTTGTGAATTTTCCTTTCTGTTCTATTTCCTTGAATACATGATATAGAATTGGCAACATTTGTCTTTTAAATTCTCAGTAGATTCACCACTGTATCCACCTGAGATTGGAGATTCTTTCTATAAAGGTTTTAATTACAAATACAATTTTTAAAAATAGTTATCATGCCAGCTTATCCCATCTCATCTTAGATGACCTTTGGAAAACTGTTATTTTCAAGAAATTGGTCATTATTTTAATTATTTTAATTAAATTATTTTAATTTATTTACACAGTTATTTATACTATTCCATAGACCAGGAATATGTGATTCCCTCCTTAAGAAAATGGTAAATTTTACCAAACAGTAGTACAAGTTAGATCATGTTTTATATGTTACAGAAGGACCTTACACATCACTATACAGCAGGATTTGATCTGGCCTACTTTAAATTACGTTATCCCAAATATTTTCACGAAACCTAACTTTAACTTTGCCTTCATAATCATAGGAGAAAGACATAGTGTTCACATGGCATCACACATTTAACAAATATTTATTGTGCACTTACTTTGGATCAGATACTGTTCCACATGCTGAGGACAGAGTAAAGAATAAGCTCATCAGATGACTATGTTCATGAAACTTGCGTTCAGAGGCGTAAGAAAATGGACAAGGACAGCTCCTACAGTTGGAACTCTCATGCTGTTATCAATTTCCACTTCCTTTCCCAATCCCAGTCCTTGCTGTTAGCCAAGGTGGTCAGGAAAGGCTGTATCTGAGCTGAGACTTGTGAGCCAGCACTTGAGTGATGAGAGTGAATCACACACAGAAGATGAGTCTGGGCCTGAGGAAAAGTAATTCTGCACCCCAAGGAAGGAATACTTGGCGTGTTCAATCCATTAAAAGAAAAACAGTGAAGCCAGAGAGTAATGAGAGGGCAGGTGGAGAGCAAGACAAAGCTAAAGCAGGTAGGGTGTGGTAAGGGTTGTATTTTATGCTGATTTCAATAAAGAAGCCACTAGGGGAGGTTTTGGCAAGTGAGAGCTAAGGTGAGACAAAATCACATTGGCATTATAAAAAGACCACTCTGGTAACATGAGGACTTCTGTGGGCCCAAAAGAGCAGTAGAGAGTCCAGGTTGGAAGCATTACTATGCCAGACCCTCCTTGCCACATTGAATGAAGAGTTAGAGAAAGGCCATGTTGGCAATGCCAGGCTGTGATTCACCTTATCTGTTGTGAAATTGGGCCTCCTGATATAAAGTCTAAATTATGTCATAAATTTCTCCTACTATTAGTCGCCTTTAACTGATCTTTGAATGGATACTTAAGACACTTACTGCGTTTGCCCTTGAGCAGAAGCCAGGTGGTTTGCAGAGCTCCAGGACCGTCCTCAATAGCTCAGCACAGGTTGAACACAGCCAAGGTTTCTGCTGTTCGGGAGATTTTCCATCGGCATTACCTCCTTAAAGGCTGCTGGCTCCTCTCCCCCGGATTCCTACGACTGCCTCCTGAATGGGGTCCTACATCCAGTCTCACCTGCATCTAATTCATTCTCTGTGCTGCAGAGAGGAGGATTTTTCTAAATAATTGAGACTAATATTCATCACTGGACTCTTCATCCAATAGACCTTCAGCAGAAGAGCAAACCCTGTACACGGCCCGACAGTGTCTGCCTTCTCAGCCGCACCCTCAGCCCCCTTGCACCCAGCCAACCCAATTCTTGCTTTGTTCTTCTGCTAAATCCTCAGTTTCCCAAATAATCCTCAGTTTTCTTTTACACAGGCCTGGAGCCTCCTTCACCAATGCATGACTAACCATCAGTTCCTAAAACAAGAGCCCCTTCAGACTAGCACTTGGTAAACCCCACTCCATCCCAGGCACTCATTTCTCACCCTGTCAACCAGCCCCCAGCTTCACTGTTCACCCGCACTGATGTTTTGCTACCCTCCTGTGTCTAGCTCTGTCTCAGGGCACTTAAAACTCACAGTTGTATTAGTCCGTTTCTCCCACCAGAGCGTGAGCAGCCTGAAAGTTGGGACTGTCTGTTTTCTTTATAATTACAGCTCTTAGTCTAGTATTTAGAACCCAGGAGATACTTCTCGTGTGTTTGTTGAGTGAATACTTAAGAAAATAAACAGGTAAATGAATTGGAAGCTGCTGTGAAAAGGCTAAGATGGGTTTGAATGAGTTGAACTAGTAACTTTTCCCTGTCATGGCCACAGACTGCCCCCAACAGTCCAGCCAGCTACTTTGCAAACATGGGCCATTAATGTTAACATGGGAGGCTGAAGGAGAGCCAAGACAAACCTCCTGGGGGCTGGGGATCAAAGCACGGCTAGGCAGCGGGAGGTCACCTGTACTTCTGTGAAGTGCTACACTTTGTCCAGCACTTACAGAGAAGCCTGCTGGGGCTGTGCTCAGAGAAAGTGCTCATGTCACAGCTTCAGTCCCGGGGCTGAGGCCGTTGAAGTGGGCAGTGGGCAGGTACTATCCAGACCTTTTAAACCTGACCCTTTAAAGCCTGCACCCAGGCACACAACACAGCTAAGGCCAGGGAAAGAACAGAGGAAGTCTCTTCCTCCACTGCCAGCCGGCGGGGAGCCATCTGATGGCCAACTCTGGCCAGCTCTGTGTGTCTCAGAGAGCTGCGTGCCACTCGGCATCAGCCTCTGATGCTCAACACAAACCAGTTTCTGAGCTGCTCGTCCGGTGAGTGCCCTGGTCCTGTGGATCTCACAGTTACATCTAGAAACACTGAACCATGAGACACTTCAGTGTACCGATCACTGGACACTGCTTCCCGGAGCTTGCTTCATCACCACAGCCTGGGGAGGGCAGAAAGAAAAAAAAATAAAAATAAAAGCTCTTTGTCAGGTCAGACTCAATTTTTCATACCAGAGGAAAGAAAAAGCTTCCAAGTTTGCTTTGGAACTGAAATTTCTGCCTTTGATAATGTTACTGGGATAACCTGTATGAGGGTTAAAAATGAATTTCTGGTGATAGTAAGTGATTTGGCATCCAGATAGTAAATGTTGGGGCATCCAATCTGCAAGTGGGCCTAGCAATCTCTTAACGTGTATGAAGTCCAGTACATGGACATTGAGCCAGCAGAATAAGAATTGGTGTTCTCTTAAGTATTAGCTAACCCAAAGTCCAATAGCAAAGAATCAAATGGTAAGAACTGAAACACAAAGGTTAAATAAAACCTCTTACCCTTTCTCCTTCACACCCCACCCAGTTGAAACTAGGAAGAACCCACTTGGAACATACCTAACCAGGGAAAATAATGAGAAAGAAAGGGAGAGAGAACAAAAGGGAGAAAGGAAGGAGGGGGAAACAGGGAGAGGGAAAGGGAGAAGAAAGGAAGTGAAGAGAGAGGGGAGAGGGGAGGGAGAGAGACAGAAGCTATTCAGTCAATTATCCACCTAATCATACGGATCTAGTCAGATAAAGTAGACCACAAGCCACAGACCCTGTTGGAACATTGTCTAGTTTATCCCTTCTACTTTTGGGGCTCTTTGAGGAGGAGAGGAAAATATACAAATAAAGGAATTTAAATCCAATTGGTCTTCAGACCCATTGGAGGTGTTATAGTAAGTCTTGGGCCTACCCCTTGATATTCTGATTTAATAGATCTGCAATGGAACACAGAAATCTGAATTTTAATGAAGCCCTCAATTTGAGAGCTATTATAAGCCTCAGCTTTCTCTTATCGGATGGAAAGGAATAATAATTTGATCCAGGACTGGTGAGTACTGGAGAGAAGTGGTTTCGTGGTAAGCACTGTACCTTCTCCAAGTTCCCAGGACGGGCAAATTCCAGGCTGCTGCTCTTTGCCGTCTATAAAAGCAAAATCCTTCCTGACTGTCTTTCTGCTAATGCCACAAATTCACTTGCAGTAAATCCAATCTATAAACAAACAGATGGACTTGCAATTTATCAAGGGTGCGACAAGCACACCCGGCAACCGTGTGCCAGCCTCAAGTACCTTTGGGACTCACCTCCTACAGCCCGCTCAGCGCAGGGCCTAAGGTGGAAGAAAGCACGGTCCTTCCGATAACCTTTATCCTAGCCAGTGTTGATGCCCCTTAGACAATACTTTTTTCTCAAGTCGATTTTATTCTTACTTTCTGACTTTAACAAATAAATGAGCTCTTCTTTCATATGACAGTTACTCACATATGTATTTTAAATACCCCTTCTCCAGTTCAAGTCATCTCCGTTTATTATGTTTTTTGTATTAAGTCTAGCTTTAAAACAGTTTCTCTGAGCCTTTTTAAAGTATCTGTAACATGTTAATCAGCATTATCAATGTGAAGAAGCTTGTAGAAGCTTACATCATGTGTTTCCCTGTTCTGCAAGTTGGTTTGGTGTGATCAGTGTATTTGAATGAGGTTGTTGTTTAAAGTTTGAGGGGAAATGTTTTGTTGAGAACATACTGGATATTGGGGAGAATTTAAATTCCTTTAAGAAGTTAGGTTAAACTAAATGTTCTTTCATGAGAAAAAGCTATTAGGGCAGAAGGTAGACCAAGGAGAAGAACAGGAATGTCGTGCTGATCTAAAATGAGAAGCTCAGGCAGTTGGAGAAGAGAGGGGAGAGAAGACAGGTGTGCTCTTTGCTCCGGACAACAAAGCAAGAATAGCCTGGAAGCCAGATGGGGTGGTACATGCCTATAATCCTAGCACTCAGGAGGCTGAGGCAGGAGGATGGCCACGAGCTCAAGACCAAACTGGCCTACATATGAGTTCAATGCCAGTTTGAACTACATAGCAAGAATTTGTCTAACAGCAAAAAAAGGGATAGCCTGGAAATAGAACCCAAAGCAACAGGGTGCGGGGACACCTGTCGCCTGAAATGCAACTGTAACCTCTAAGAATAAGTGGAATCAAGAATTTTAAAGAGTTCCAGGACATGCTGGAGATGAAAGGTAACAGCTTTTCTGCAGCTGTTATATTGGGGAAGTCAGTTTTAAAAGGGAAAGATTTAGTTTGAACATAGAACCTTTTAAAGCAATTTTTTTGGAGTTTTATATACACACATCAGTTAATTCTTTTCCACATGGGTAGATGTAGGCTTCCAGGATCCAAAGTGTATGTCACATTTCCTGCTTTAGCAGAGCATGTGACCAGGGGCCTGCAAACTTGAGGTCAAGTGACCTGAGTAAGTCATGTGATTGTTCGGAGCCATTTCCTTCTCAAGTCTCTGATTATACCAATCTGCCTTCCTTTCAAGTTTCTTATAAGTATTAAGTAGAAATAAAAATGCACTTTGTAAAGGACAAGTATTACAGAAACATATTGTTACTCTCTGAAGCAGGCAGTGCCTTTGTTCCAAACCACCTGAATTGGGTGCTCCCCGTAACAGTGTCGGAACCCTAAGCCGAGGGGCGGTTCACAGTGCCCCCCTGGAGAGAGGTTTGCCTGAAGTCTATCAAACGCCCACGACCTCTTCCTAACACAGGAAGGATGTTTCACTGACCACCTTGGACCTGGGCTTAGATGACCAGGTCTTTCAGTGAGGTAACTTTGTCACCTTCCTTGTGAAACATGCCCTGACACTGACATACCACCTGGCCTTCCCAGTGGCCCTAGGTACACCTGTAGTGCACCTGTTCTGCCACTAGGGGACGTGGTAAGTGACTGTCATGTAAGGCCCTGCTACTGCCTGTCTTCATAACTGTCAAAGGTTCAAGGACACAGAGCCGTATCAGCTGTGCCGGGCTTTCATTCACCCAGCGGATCATTGTATTTGCTGAGCACTTGAACCACCATTCTTCACACATCAAGCTCTTCCCTTCAACTGGCTCCATCCACTCCTGCCGTCCAGAAAATTTCTTCTGATTGGCTCTCTCCTTCTTGGCTTGCCTGCTAAGCATTAAAATGTGTCCCAAAGCTCAGCTCTTCAAGATGCGTGATTTAAGCTTCTCTTTCAGCTAATTAGATATTGTTCTACAAATTGGGCTGTTCTCTCTGAAAGATGAGCTGCAATTTACTTTCCCTGCCCTCTCCTTAAACTTAAGCCTAACTGTAAAACATGGCCATTTGTTCGTTTAGTACAATCAGGAGATTGTTTTGCACAAAGAATGGAAATCCATCTTCTCACTAACACTGAGGTGGTTCGGCCATGCCTTAATGGCTGCTATGAAGATGATGGAAAGCTTCACTTAGATGCCTCTCACTGTTTTGGAAGGCAGACTCCAGACTGATTTGTCAGCCTGTGCATCTGTCACCATCTACTAAGTATCCATCTAGTTGCTGGCTATTTTAAGACATCTGCACCTACAAGGAGGAGATCTTTGTTATCCCCATCTTAGTGTGAGAAAGCTGATGCTCAGGGAAGTTGGGTTATTTGCCTAATATCAAGGAAATAGAGAAGCCAAACCATGAACTTGGCTCTTTTATCTCTGTATCTCATAAAATTATTGTCCAGTAAAATGCAGCATCTGCTGAAGAGGAAGATACAGAGTCCTCACATCCATGCACTGTTTGAATCCGCTGAGCATTTCTTACAGTTTCTGCTGAAGTAACAGCTATGAGGGCCTTTAAAGCCTTCTCTGATCCAAGCAGCTCTTATGGGGAAAGGGCATTGTCTAGAAATTGCCTCTTTTCTTATGCAGAAGGCCGTGTGTTCTCTCATCCTCAAGACTGCGCCCAGCATTTGATGAACGGAGACACTCTGAGTGGGGTTTACACCATCTTTTTCAATGGGGAGCCCAGCCAGAAGTTGCAAGTATACTGTGACATGACCACGGATGGGGGCGGCTGGATTGTGAGTACATACAGCTGCTCTCCACACACGCGAACATCCAAGGGTTTCTGGTCTGACAGCTCAGCACCTGTCCATCAAACTCCACCCTCCTTCTGGCCACCCTTCATTCACCACATCCATGTCCAACTTGGATTCCTTATTGCCTCAAAGGCCTGAGACAGCACCCCAATCACAGATGGGGTGAAGCAAAGATAGGAAGTAGCAAAGGAAGGATGAGGTGGCATAGATCGAGGTCAGAGGTCGAGGATGACTGTCTTCCCTCCTGTCCTTGTTTCAAGGAGGGTGCTGGGAAAAAGCCATAGTGACTCATGGAAGTCACTCTAATCTGGCCTGTTGATTAGAAGGAGAAGGAGGCCCTTGGCACAAGAGGAGCCTCCCTGTAGCGAGGTACTGGCTTCTTCTCTTGGAGGGTGGCATGGAGGGGAACAACTGAGGAGCAGAACTTGAATAGCCACCTCTAGTTTCAAGGGCTGTCCCTTTCCTCAGCCTTCCCCAGGTCCCTCCTTAGGGCTGTCTTAGCCTTTAGGGGCACTTCCAGGAAAAGAAAGACACCACTTGCTGTTGTTGACTTCCTCCTATGCCTGCCAGAGGCAGCCTCACAGCCCCCCTCTCACTGCAGGGGAGTCTCACAGGGCAGCCTGGCCCCAGACATGATTGGTGGGGATGCGATCCCAGCACCCCGAGTCTCCTGCACATCTTCCTCCGGCACTGCTAAAATGCACAGTGCTGGATTTTCCATATTATGAAATGGGAAGTTTTTGAATAGAGTTAAATGGTGGCTGTGCTCATAACAGCCATTCTGGGGAGGCATTTTCTTTTATGTTTCTGACATATTTGTGCCTCCTTCTTAAAGCATAATTGGAAATTCAAACCGCAGCTGATGTATTGGAGGTTAAGTGAAATTAGCACTTAAACAGCTCAGAACGTGAATGATATGCAGCTGCTTCGTGTGCAATAAGATGATGACAGTGACTAGAAGTTAGTCCTGTTCTTTTGGTGAGAAATGGTTTTTTACACTGTGGTGCAAAAGATTAATTTGCAAATCAAACTTATTTCCCCTAGATGTAAACTTCATCCTTTCTACATCACAAGGGTACAAGTGGGCATCAACACCACTCCAGCCTACTGTTCTGGGGCCTCTGCATTTCCACATATGGGCTCTGAGCACCCCTTCCACATGCTTCTGTGCAAATACCAAGCCCCAGTCCTTATCTGCAAACCTGTCATCACCTGCATGGAACCTGGTTATATCAATTCTGTTCACTGCAGTCTGTTTTCCTCAGCCTCTCCTCATTCTCCCCTCCTTCTTTCCACAGGTATTCCAGAGACGTCAGAATGGCCAAACTGATTTCTTTCGGAAATGGGCTGATTACCGTGTTGGCTTCGGGAACCTGGAGGATGAGTTTTGGTTAGGTAATGTCTGCTTTTTGCTTTCTGTTGCTGTGCTGATCTGGCTTTTGGTTCATCTCTTTCCTTTCTATGTTTGTCTGGGATTATTGAGAAGTTGACAGCTTGTGAATTGCTTTCAGAGCCTCTTGCTCCGTTTGGCTCCACTATTGATCTGTTTTTATCTCATGGTTGTGTTTTCCTCTTTGCTCTGTCTCTTCCCATCTTCATTAATAGTCTTTTATGCTGATGGGTCTCGACATGAAGCGGGTCCAAAGGCAGTGAGCTGCCTGGCAGGAGAAGGTGATGTGGAGTTATGCACAGGCTGGCCTCCTCTCCAGAGCCAGGAAGCAGCCAGCATGTAGGTCAAGAGAAAAAGGGGGCCAGTATCTCTGTTCAAGTCCTTGGAAAATGTTATTATCTGATGTGGGAAGGAGGGAGGAAAAGCAAAATACCTTTAGAAGCCATTAGCTATTCCTAGAGGTCTGACACTAAAGGCAGGTTTCAATGGAGAACTGGACTGGAATGGGAAGGTAAACACACATCCAAGTCAGCCAGGTGGCAGTGGCACAAATCCAGAAAGCAGTCCATATTTGATTACCTAGCTCTCCTGCTTGATTAGAGTTTCATAGCAGTTGATGGAGGGAGGCAGAGGAAAAAGCAAAAAATCATGTTCTGTGTTGAGGTCTCCTTTCCACCCCTCTGCCTCCATCTGCTCAGAGCTTCAGCGTCTTCACCTGGATGCCCAACTAACAAGTCCTGTACTGGCCTCCCAGCCTCTCAGGCCAAACTATGGTCCACACAGCTGCTGCAGGATCTTCCGCACACCCTAGAGTTAAGCAAGGGTGAATCATTTCTGCAAAGCCTTTCAATAACTCCTCATTGCCATCACGAACACCAAACACCTTGGCCAAATACAAAGCCTTTCTCTTCTTCTTCTAAAGCTTCTGCACGTCATCTGCCCCTCCTCCCATCTTCCCCATCACCAAGTTCCAAACCCACAGAACCACTGAGGTTCTTGTAAGGAGCACTCTCTCAACCAGCCCCTGCCTCTGTCCACCATGGCATCCATCTGCCCATACCCAAAGGCTAAGCTAAATTCTTCCACCATCAGAGAATCTGTCCTAACCATTTCTCTCACCTGTTGCCCAGGGGAGGATTGCTTCATTCTCTTTTATGGCCCAAATCATAGTGCCCATGTTATATCTTGATGATATAAGCTACTTTCAAGACCACAGCATATTTCTCTTTTAGCATCACTGCCTTTACAGTGCTGGGAGGCATTTAAAGCACAGTTGGTCCTTAAAGAGTAGACATCAATCAAGCAATTATAAGAATTTATTGAGTACCTATTGTAAACTAAATCTGTGTTTGCCAGTGCAGGCAATAAAAATAAAAGGTAGAAGCCATATAAACACATTGAGAGAAGAGACAAACAAATAAGAAAATATATTTACCTTTGAAGCATTTGCAAACAATGTGGAAGGCAAGGGAAATGCACATCAATCAGTGTATCCATAGCAGATGGGAACTTCTGTCCCAAACCTAAGCCACTGTGGACCAGTTTCATAGTTTGTGTCATATTTGTGAAATATATAAACTATCACATGTTCAGATTTTCTATATACAATTTTTAGCTAATATCTAAATTAAATCATTTTAATGAAATTTATTTTTTAATTTTTTATTTTAAAAAGAAAAAAGAAATCAGAAAAGAAAAACAAAAAGCAAAAGAGACAAACAACAACAAACCCAAAACAATAACAATATAGGCTTTTGAAACAGAATAAAAAATTTAACAGTGGTTGTTACATTGCATATTGTTATCTTTTTTTTTCAAAGAAAGAAAAAAAAGAAAATTTTAAAAAAACAAAGTAGAAAAAAAGAAAAAATGCAGAACAAACAGAATTCAAAAAAAATTAACATCATAAAAAAGCTATTTGATACATTACACATTGTCATCTTAAAAACAGTTGCCAAAGTCACAAAATCAAAGCATAAAAAATGGCGAGACACTCAGACATTGACAGTGCAAACCCTTCTGTTCAATGATCCAACAGAAATTCAGTTAATACGGTCATCTATCTTATGCATTATACATAATGCTATACCCTTTAGAGCATTTTCCATCCCTTTCACTTTCACAATATCTATTATATTTTTTGGATTCCATTACTCTGTCAGTTTTTATTATTTTTTACACTAGAGAGACAATGTGATATTTACTAATGTGAGCCTTGTTTATTTCACTTATGAGAATATTCTCAAGTTGCCTCCATTTACCTACAAATATTACTAAACATTACTAAAAATGCTAGTTATAACAGGTCATAAAAAGGAAGCCTCAAAAATAAATGCAATAAAAATGAAATAATATTAATGCTATTAAATGACATTTAAATACAGCCTATTGTTGTTGCTGCCAATGGTGGTATTTACAATGGAGATTAGAAAGTCCTGTGTAACCACAAATGCTTAAACTGAACTGAGATTGCAAGTTGAGGACAGGGTGGGAGAGGGTGGTTCTCCATCTACTAAGAAAGACGGAGATAAAATTTGGAAATATCCTTCCCCTTATGTGTTTAAGGTCCTTTAGTGCCTTATTCCTGCACATTTCTAACCTGCACTGTGCTAACCTGTGAGCTACCACTTAAAAAGTCCACAGAGAGTCAGTGCTTTCATGGTAAAGGCACTGAGCAATGAGTCAGAAGAATGGAGCGGGGAGGCAGGAATCCTTCTGACACATGCAAACTGGGGTGCAGGCAGGAAACCCGTCCAGCCAAAGGGCAAACACAAGTCAGGAGAAGAATGAGATCAGGTGTATAGGATGAAGGCACCTACACCTACGATGCTTACAAATCCAAAAGAGAGGTCTTGAGGGTATAATAGAGAGCCAGTGAGGGCTCTTAAATAGAGGTGAGGCCCAGTGATGGGTAGTTTGGCAGCAGTACTCAGCTTGGAGATAATACTATCACCCAAGGGCTATGTGCTAAATTGAACCCTTTAGAAACAGATCTCGAAACAGGGATTCTTGTTCAGTTATTTAATGAGGAGAGTTCTTGTTCAAATGAGTTATTAAGGTGTTAGGGGTTTCTATCAGAAGAAGCAGGAAGAGCCTGAAAAACTACTAAAAATGGGTCTTGGATGGAAACTCACTTCACCCTCATCCCAGGAGAAGCTCTGGAGCACAAATTGCTCCTGAAAGTCATTCCCAACTGGCACAAGAATGCCAGACCTTTGAACCCCCACAGCAGTCGCTGGCCAAGGTCTACCCCAAGGCATGGAGGAAGGAAAGGATTAAGTCACTCATTTCCCCTCCTGCCATGTGATTCTCTGATTCTAAATCTTGACACACTAGAATAGATATCAGATGTCTCAGCGAAGCAAGAGGATCCCACTTCAGGAGGCAGAAAGAAATCAGGAAGGTCTGGAGATCACTGTGCAAGGTGTATGATTTAAAGTTTGGGCAGGTAGGTCAAAGATCAGAGATTCTCAGAAGAAGGGGGCAAACTCCTAACTGGCAAGGATTTGTAGCTTAAAACAATCAGCCCCAAGTCTGGGGTCCTTAGAGGCCAAAGAGAGGGCATGTGAGTGCAGGATCACTGGCTAGAAGAGGCAGCAGTGCAAGGTGTGGCAGGCAGATTAGATCAAAGACAACTGGAATCGGGAGGTGGAGAAGAATACAGATGTCTCTCAAATTATGATAGTGGTTACAACCTGATAAACCCATCCTGAGTTGAAAATCTTTTGAAGCTGAAAACGTACTTAACACACCTACGCTACCAAGCCTCCAGCTCAGCAGCACACTTGGAGACATTGTACAGTAGGGATTGTTTACCAATGTGATCACATGGCTGGCTGGTAGCTGTGCTCACTCCACTGCTCAGCAGCAGGAGAGAGCAAATCACTACCCAGGGGAAGATTAAAATTCAAAGCTCCAAGTACCATTTCCACTAAATGTGAATGGTTTTCACACCACTGTGTAGTCAGAAAATCATAAGCTGAGTCACCATCAACCCAGGACTATCCATATTCTCTGACCTGGTTCTGGGAGCCCTAGAAGGCCTGGAGGCAGACAGGAGGGGCAGTGAAATGAAAGACACATACCTCTTTGCAGAATGCTAAGAAATGCTAAGTCCAAATATCTAGGGTGCTCTGAACTCCACTGCTTTTGTCTTGCTTTCTCCTGCTGACACCAAAGACTCACACCCATGATGCCACTTGTCAATTTCTGTCCAACCCATGATTTGGCATAGAAGGGAGCAGAGGCCAGGGCCAGGGAACCTCAGGCTCAGGGCTTGACAGTTACTAGGTCAAGATGAGGATCCAAGCTGTCTGAGGGTACAGTCATCAGTGGACCTGGAAGCCTGTTTGCTACAGGAAATGCAGAGCCTGTCAGAGGCTGTTTGAAAATAACCTGAGAAGGGGTGCGGGCAAAAGCAATCCTCTTCCCTCAGCATCTGTTTGGAGGACGCAGCCAGACCTCCCTCCCACCTCCCAAGCTGCTGGGCCAGGCTCAGCCCAGCCTCTGCTCTTCCCCGCAGGGCTGGACAACATCCACAGGATCACAGCCCAGGGCCGCTACGAGCTGCGCGTGGACATGCGGGATGGGCAGGAGGCCGCCTTCGCCCACTACGACAAGTTCTCCGTGGAAGACAGCAGAAGCCTATTCAAACTCCGCCTTGGAAGCTACAACGGCACTGCGGGTACCTGGGTCCTGAGCGCACCCCGAGGGCGGTGGCATGCAGCAGACCGGCCGGCCCGGGGTGTCAGGCTCTGCTGCGGCCGGAAGTAGCAGTGTCCACAGCTCAGCTAGCTGCTTAGTTCACCCGAAGTCACTTTCTGGGGACTTTAGTTTCCTCCTCTGGAAAACTATAATAATGTCTAACTCACTCCGTAGAATAGTAAGAAAAAGTTCAATAAATGCCGTGAAAGTGCCTTTAAAGTTAAAAAAAAAAAGTGTCATGAAGGAAAACAAAGAATTGTTTTTCTTATCTAGATGAATCAATATGTTTTCTTATCCAGAGGGACCAGAGCCATCTCTACCTGGGGAAAAACCTCCCTGCAATGGCACTTGGGAAGCCCTCTTTGAATCGGTGAAAATAATACAGATCCCCCATTCTCTGGGATGCCCCCTCCTCACTCCCACCATCAGCAGTCGTGATAGCACCCACCTAGGCACAAAGACATCATTTAAATTCCCCTCTCTGTGCCTCTCATGCCTTCCAGAGAATCGTGTGTGATCAGTTTTTCTTTATGGCCTCTCTACGAGCAGAGCGCCCATCTCTGTGAGCCCTGGCATTTCCCTCTGTTGACACATAACATCCAGTTTGTTCGCTAGTCTGTTTTGTATATTCTACTATAACACTTTTCATAAAGTCTATCCTGCCAAATATTCTACTGTTTGGTACATGGAGTTATTAGCCTAAATTTTTCACTCCCCAGGGTTAGAACTGTGCCTATGGAAAAGCCATTCTTATTTCTCCTACAGGAAAGAAAGCAGGCCCTCCCTCTCTCCTGCACTTTTCCCCTTCCTCCCACCCCTAGCCTGTTTTATCTCACTTAGGCCTGGCCCCTGCTACCTCTGTCCTAGCCCTGCCTCCCTGCAAGTCGCCACAGAGGGCAGAACTGTTGGGCTGAAGTTGACTCTTATATGTCAGAGGCAAATTCTCCCCAGATCATGGCTGGTCATTAAAAGTTAATTAAGATTTTTCTTCAACTTGAATATTGAGCTCATCTTCAGGAGATGAAAAAGCCAGCCTATTTAGGCCACATGCGTCTCTGAGCAACTCTGTACGATGGTGGTTCTTTCTAGACCAGCAGATTTCCAGGGAGGAACGGCTCCTCCCTTCCATCTGGCATTTTTTAATGTTACCCAATTCCCTGACCCTTGTCTTTCCTTCTTGCTCAACTTACTGGCCCCGCCGGTAGAACACTATCCAGGCCCTCTGATCCAAGTTCTTCTCCCTCTGCTCTCTTTCCTCCAGGCCAGTCTCTAAGTAGGACAGTGCTTGAGTTAGAACTGAACAGTCCAAATCAGGTTATCAATAGGAGGTTGCTGAGCAAGTCCTAAGGCCTACTGTGCAAATTGCGGGGACTCAAAAAGAAATATAAAACATGGCCTTTTAAGAACTAAACAAGTAGTTTAAAAAAAACAACTAGGAAGTCACTACCCAATAAATGCCACACACTTTCTGTCTAAGGGTGCTTGGAAAAGGGGGTCTTGCAGCTGAGGAAGGCCCCACCACAGCAGTTGCATCTAACAAACCTAATGGTGAGGGAAGCATCCCCTTCATGAGCCGCTGCAGAAGGATTAGATCCTCTGGAGGGAGGAAGCTGAGACAGATATGGCTGTTTCAGGCAGAGCAGAAGCTCAGAAGGAATGAAAGAAACAGGTGGAGGAGAGGGAGCCGGATCCTGACCAGCCGTCAGCCTGAGACTGCAGGGAATGTTAGCCTTAGCATGGTGGACAAGGGGTGCCCTTGTAAGTCCTGCAAGCCACAGTGGAGGTGGGCTTGAGGAAGGCCAGTGGGGCAGCCCTGAGCAGGGTGAAGTAAACCTGAGAACAGAAAGCCTAGGTCTTGGCTGCTACACCGACCCTGATGGAAGAGAATAGCAGCCTTGACTCATGTAGGGGTAATGAGACAGAGGTAAATCGGAGTGTGGTTCAACAGGGAGAAGCAAGGACTTGGCTGACGTGATGAACAGACGAGGCAGCCACGGGCGGGCGAGGGGCCAGGCTTAGGAGGCTGTGAAGACAGCAGCAGGTGATTCCTAAGCGGACGCTGGAGAGCCTCATTCCAGGGCAAATTCCAGATCACAGAAGGATAAGCAGGGATGAGAAGCAGGGAAGGTGGGAGTACAGGCGACACAATCCAGGAATTGGTGGTTGAAGAAAGGATTACTGGAGAGCAGAATTAACCCAAGAATCTTTAAGATAAAAGATTGTAAGTATGACTTACAGTAACAGAAGATGAAAAAAGAATTTTTAATAGGGAAGGGGAGGAAATCTTTTCTGTCTTTTCCAGGATGGAAATTAGATCTGGGATGGTGGGATTAGATGGACACAAAGTCTGAATCCTTGGAGACCGGAAGGAGAAGATAAAGAGAGTGTTAGCTTAGGGACCAGCCAAGGTGTCAGGATTAGCAGCCAACAATTGAGTTGTGATCCATTCGCTGGAGGAACTCAGTGATCATTGTGGTCAAGACTCCAAAACCAGCTAACCAAAACTAGGTCTCTATTAGCATAAAATAGCCTCCGACACAGCTAACATCACTTTAATAAATAGCATAGCCCCTTTCATATGTCCCTATGCAAAAAACCTGCCACAGTTTTCACTGGTCCTCATAAAGGAATAATGGCCCTAATCCTTCATCTTAAACACTCCATCCATACAAGCATCCTGTGCAACTCCCCCAGCAGACAGAGTGCCCAGCCTGTTTGCTCTGAGAATAGAAATCTCACCATAGTTCTCAGCGGCTCTAATATTTAGGTGACATTTTACCTTCATATTAAGCTTAAATATTTCTTAATCGTCTCTACATACTAACCCTCACACTTCTCCAGAGTTTATTAATGCTTTCTTTAACAGTTGTTCAGATATCCGAGGACAGTATCCATGGACCTGCCTTCCCCAGGATACAGCCCATTTCCAACCCCATTCTCCTCTGACACAGCTATGAATTTTTTCTATATCCCTGTTCCCTAGAATGGAATTATGGTTTGATAATGTCCCTCTTCACAGGCAGCACCCGGTTCTGAATGTGGGTTTTGGGGTACAGGCTGATCAGGACTAAATGAAAGCCAGGCCAAAGCTGAATGGCCCCAGTCAGCTTGGCTCAGCACTGAAGCAAGTGGGACCATGGGTGTTCTGTGCCCCTATCCAGGCCTGGAGGAAACAGGACAGGGTGTTGATGTGGGACTGTGTGGGCAGAATTCTCAGCAAAGGGTCATGGGGTGAGGATGTAGTTGAAGAGAGCAGCCTGAGGCAGACACAGGGGATAAAGCGGAGACAAAGCCAGCAGAGGGGCTGAGTGGAAACAGGAGAGAAGTGAAGGTTCCACATGTGGAGCAGAGGTTTCCTGGCAATAGGTCAAATGTCCAAAAAAATCTCAGAGGAACGGACAAATAGCACAGCCTCACGCGTGTCCTTTTTGCAGGAGACTCCCTCAGCTATCACCAGGGACGCCCTTTCTCCACACAGGACAGAGACAACGACGTTGCTGTTACCAACTGTGCCACGTCATACAAGGGCGCTTGGTGGTACAAGAACTGCCACCGGACCAATCTCAACGGGAAGTACGGGGAGTCCAGGCACAGCCAGGTAGGTGACAACCTGCTGCACCGGGGAGTGACTCCGAGCTCACACCCAGGGCCCCAGCTTTATTTTAATGCACATGCAAGTCCTACATTTCTCTTTTAAAAGAAATACGTAGAGGCTTGGAAAAGACCATTACTATAAAGAAAAAAGTGTAAAGACGCTGGCACAGGGACAGCATTGAGCAGCAGGCAGAGGGAGGTCCGGGCGCTCCTTTCCTTCCTCTGGGGAGCATCAGGCGCTAGCACTCACTCAGACTGGCCCGTGATGACCAGACAGCTTCCCTTCCATTTCCTCATAGGAGGAGTTTATCAATTTGAAAAATAACTTCAAAGGCTCCACTTCATTTTAGGGCCCCAGGCAGGGAGAGATCAGAAATGCCCGTTAGCTAGACTCTTTCCCCAGACTGCAAGTCCACAGGCGAGGCTGCATGACAGGGAGGCTGTGTAACAACGGATCAAGTGAAACTTTCCCGGTTTTGACATCAAAAGGCCTTAGGGAAAGTCCTAGGTTCTGGACAAACTCAGCAGCTCAGTCACCCCGCGGAGAGTCTGCCTGAGTCTCCTATGAGGAGTGGGCAAATGGTCTCTTCAAAACACGGCCACACCACTGGGATTTTGAAATTCACCACTCTTTACGGTTGCATGCACAATTCCTGAGAGCCAAAACCATAAAACTGGTGATTAGGAGTGACCTGCAATGAAGATCCCCAGGCCACAGGAATGCGTAAGGGTAAAGCTGGCCAGAGACCCTGCTCCTTTCTCTTCAGTGGGAGCCTAGCCACGTAGCCACTCACCCACTAAAATAGCAAGACCCACATTTTGATCGTCGATTCCCATCATTTCCCTTCTTTTCCAGTAGGGCGTCCCAAGGAGAGGGAAGGCTGAGTTGATATGTTTATCTGTCTCATGCCCAGGGGATCAACTGGTACCACTGGAAAGGCCACGAGTTCTCCATACCCTTTGTGGAAATGAAGATGCGACCCTACAACCACCGTCTCTCATCAGGAAGGAAACGGCGGGCCTTACAGTTCTGAGCAGTGGGCAGTCACAAGCCAAATGATTTTTTCTGTCATTTGTTTGTATTTTATACAATGATACAAGGGGGGAGGGTGATAGCAATGCGATTTGGGTATCTGTAGGAAGCAGGGCTGTGGCAGGGGCCAGCTGACTACTGTCTGCTGTAGTTTCTGCTACTGGGAGCCTGGCCCCGAGGCTGCACTGTCCCTCCTAACCTGTCATCCCTCACATTCCCCTCCTTTCCCACCAAGGAGGAAAAGTGGGACATTTGCTTCAATGACCAATTCAAAGACAAGTCATGCAGTACAATTGTTAGGGTGATAGGTGTGCACCTTCTTTTTCTACTCTCTTGTGATGCCTCCACCTTCCAGGTATTGCTAACCTGGTCAGAGCCCTTGATGATCAAGTAGTCACACCAGCTCAGAGAAGAAGTCTTAGCAAAAGAGTCCAGCCAACAAAGCCCCTAAGAGGGAAGAGATCAATCACACCCTGACCCAACAGCCCATGCCCTTTGGAAGGCCGAAGTTCTCATTTCGGACTCTCTTACCTTTCCAGAGTGGGGGCCTTTTTTCTAGCCATGCTCTATCCTTTGACTAATTTCATTCTACCTTCATCTAGTTCCCAGGATGTGGCCTGCTACTGGCCCTGGGTTAAGCAGCAGCTGCGTCCTTGTGGCTCTCAAGCCACTTCCCCTCCCTCAGGATTGTCAGACAGTGACTGTCTTCAGGGGTGGGCTGGGGAGGTGGCTTTTGTCTGTATCACTTTGGGTCAAGCTCTGAAGAAAAGACAGAAGAAGCAGAAATAAGGGCATCAGCCATAGAGATGAGTCCCATGGAAAACAGAGATCTTACCCTGTTCCATTTTTTCTGTTTTTGTTCTGTTTTGTCACAGATTATTTTGCAGAATTTGCAAACTAATGGCCTTATTTCTGTCATCAGCCGGGTTCTCCTTGATGTAGGTGGTTTAATAACAGTCAGAAGAAGTAATTCTATGACCAGCGAGCCGTTTTCCTATTAACAGTCCTGGGAGGAGATGGAATATTTGTTTTGAGGGCTTCTTTTTTTAAATTTGGTCCTGTGGGAAACAGAAATGACCCCTTAATGAGGTGAGATCACGAGACGCCTTTCTCCATCTTCTTTTATTATGCTCCTTTTGAAAGGAAAAATGAAAAGTGCTAGAGGAAATTACATCTAGAAACCCAAAGGTGAAAAGGGGAGGCTTGTGGGCCTGTCCCCCAAGTTATGAGATGTGCTGTCCCTGCCAGCATGATTGGATTTTGAAGCCCAGGGTTCTCAAAAGCTCTGACCTTTAAACTTCTCCTCCAAATCAAATGCCAGCTGCAACCCTCCTGCAGTCACCATCCAAATTCATGCCCAGGGCCCATGGCTGCCTTCTCCCTTTTTTCTCCCATTCCCAGGGCTCCTATTCTATTTCCTGTAGGGACCATGTGTGCCAAACTGGGGCTTCTGTGCCTTTGCCAACCAGTGACTAGATGAGCCTGAGATTGGTAATTTTCCAATGGAAACACCCACCCTCTGAACAAGGTTTAACAAGCAGGAAGGGACAGTCCCCCAGCCTGACAATTGCACTTCTGGGAGTGTGAGGATACAGTCAGCCGCCATTTTCTTTAGGCACCATCCCTTCGGTAGTGTCCAGCAAGACCTCCTCTACCCATGCCTGGATCAAAAGACGAAAGTGGTACTTTTATTTTTCAGTTCACAGTATGCTTTAAAAAAACTGGAAGAAAGAGGAAGAAATAGAAGCCTGTACTTTAAATGATATTTAGCTAGAGACTGGGACAAATAGGAGAGGAAGGAACTGTACTGAATGAGGAACTCTGCCGTTATGCTGCTGTGTGACTTTGGGTAGGTTGTTTTACCTCTCTTGGCCTCAGTATCTTTGCCTGTTGGAAGAGACATTAGACTAGAATAATTTCTAATTTCCCTTTCAGTTTTAGCATCAATAATGCTCAACTATGGTGTGAAAATCTGAGTTGAAATGTGCATTCATGAGAGAACTAGATTAGGTCATGTGTGGAAAGAACAGAAGAAAAGAAGAAGGGATGGAAAGAGAAATTGGTCCAGAAGTCAGAAGTAATGCACGTGCACATGCACGCATGCGCGCGCGCGCACACACACACACACACACACACACACACCAGAAAAGATAATGCCAAGGAAGAGGTTGAACCATATCTATGTAAGCAATACCAGGGACTGAGTGTGCTAGCACAGTCCCACCTCAGCAAGGGAGCTGAAATGGAACTTGACTGTACATCATCAAGTTAAATGAAAGTCGAGAAACATCAGTGGAAACCAAAGCCTGCCTTTCAGAGGAACCAGTTCACTCGGAGCATTTTCATAAATAGCATCAGCAGCGTTCCCTAGTTCATTTGAGAGAATTTTGAAATAAGAAAGGAACTTCAAAGATCAGCTCACCAAGCTCATAAAAAGATTTATAGATTCTTTTTGTTGAGTACTTTTCTCCTGAGGTGAGTTTTTTGGTTTTTGATGCTATTAGTGTTCCTGTTATTTGTTTTGTTTTGTTTTGCTCTGTTTTGTTTTGTTTTAACCATTTTTAGGAGACTGTTACATTGTCTTCCCAAGGCCCATGGTCAACTTGACTCATTTAACTTCTACCCTGAGCCAGATGAGACTTCCTTGTTCTTTCTCTCAAGCACCTGTCCTTTTCCCAGAGGAGGGTATCAGAGAAGGGACTTAGGAAATCAATGGGCGCTGCCATAAAGGCAGTCTAATGAAAACAGAATATATACTTATACCAAAAAAAAAAAAAAGGTACCAAAAAAATCAAAACCAATTACCAGTGACTACAGCAGACTCGCAGCGAGACCCAGGCGGTTTATCCTTTTTTGTGCTTCGTATCATATAAGGATTGTTTCCAATATATTAAATTCATATTCTCCAGGGTTATTTCTGTAAGGAAAAGAGTCAAATGTAAAGCTGGGGTATCAGGCATGACAATAAGGGATGGCCATTAAAACAGGTTTAACAGACGGAGAAGGAACCTACTAAAAGTGACCACAAGGTGGCGCGCGCAACGTCTCCAGAGACCCAGGGAAACACTGAGAACCGCTACAGGTTTCTGGGAGACCTAGTTGCAAACCACGAATCAAGACTGATCTGTGTGAGAGATAAATCTGTAAAAGGACAATAACAAAATGGTAGCAAAGAGATGAAGAGTAAACTTCCATGAATATTTAAATCAACTCTCCCCCCAGTACCAACCCGACTCCACTCTTCATAAAGTGATGGCCATTGGACACCCTGTTCCTTCTCCATGGGAACCACCCAGCTCCCTGTGAGCTCAAAATGCTGTTTCAAAGTCAGGCTCAAAGGACCAAGGTTGCCAGGAGGTCCAATGCCAAACCAAACGATCCTATACATTTTTACTTTTAATATCTATTTCAAGAGCAGAGCTATAAACTAAGAATCTTATCAAAGACCTCTTTGTAAAACATCCATTGAGAAGTTCCTCTCTGTCCTCTTCTCTGGAGAAACAGAAATGGAACTTGTGAGAACAGTGCATACATCAAGCTTAGGAGCTTGAAAAGAAACTAGCTAGTGACCCGGATTTGCAAATGCTCCTAGACATGGGTCTCTCTCTCTCTCTCTCTCTCTCTCTCTCTCTCTCTCTCTCTCTCCCTTTCCCTTCATCTCCTCCTTCCCTTCCCCTCTCTCCTTTTCTTTTCCTCTCTCCACCCAGAATTTCAGGAAATGTGAGCCACTTAGCCAGACTGTGTGATTTTCTATTCCTTGCTTTCTTATCACCAAACTCCTATTTGGTCTAATTCCCTAATACAATTTCTTTCCCTCCAAAGCAGAGGGAAAAATGGGGGGGTCACTTTCTAGCTCTATTTGCATCTCACTGTCTGCTCTTAAAATATTGATAAGGGAACTTGAAAAGATTGAAGCCCAGTTCAATTTCAAATATCCCACAAGAGGTAGGATCACTTGTTTTCACACCTGCCTCAAATTTTCCATGGCCACAAGAAGGGTCTTGGTGACCTCCATGAGTTTTGTTACTCTGCTTCTCATCCAGATCCAGAGGGCTGCATCTCAACCCTGCCTAATCTTCCTAGGTGGTCTCTTTTTTCCTATTATTGTTTATTGGCACAATTTAGAGATGTATCTTATCACATTCATCATAAGGAATCTGTACCTATGCATGATATATCTTGCTACCCACTTTTTTTTCCCCATTCACCTCCCCTTTTTAATGCAGGTGATGATGACAGAGAGGTTCAGTCCTCTGGGGCAGTATGAGTCACAGGCCTGGCTTCCAGGTGGTGCTTATGGCCTCTCACTAGCTGTATTCTGCAGGGTCATCTGGTCACATTCCTATAGATCTCTGGTTAACTGCTTCCCCAAACCTTGGCACCTTTCTTAACCCTATCCCTCATTTGTGTGCCAAAGTTCTCCTCAATAACTCTGGAGCATTTTGATACCACTGGCCAAGTAGGAGCTCGCAGATGAAATGAAAACTTCCAAAAGCAAGAAAGGAAAACAACTCTGATAGTGATTCTAATTTGTTGCTGTGGATTGAGGTCCAGTTGGGAACCATGGCTCTAGATCATGCTGATTGTATCCACATTGGATTTGCTTAAGCTAGTTCTGTATCCTTCAGCTTTGTAAAAGAGCTAGAAAGAAGAATAAAAGTAAAAATTAAACAAAAGAAGAAGCTGATGGATCATCACAGATTAAAAGGAAGACTTCCACAAACATTCCCACGGTAAGAAGCAGGGATCAGGTGGGAGAGGCCGTAACAAATGTACCACGTCTATTTCTTGAGTGCTGCCCTCCTGCCTCAACCAGAGCTCCTATCCATTCACCCATTTCACCGAGGAAAAATCAAGGTACCAGACAGGCCCTACTGTACCAAACAGAAGCAGAGGGACTTTGTTTTTTCAACCCATGCTGCCTGGGTCACTCTTTTTCATTGCCAGCATTCACAGCCTGATTTGTCATCTCTAGCATTTCTGATTTATTTTTCAAGGTCACCCCTGGCCTGAAACATGACTTCATTGCACCTGCAGCACTTCATTGTCCAAATGTCCTTGGCAAACCTCAAGATCTTTGGACAGTGTTGCATTTTCTCCAAACAGGAAATCCTCTTTCCTTCCCCAAGCTTAATAAGGCTATTGCAGAGCATCCAAATAACACAGCTCTTGTTCCTTAGACAAACTTGGCTCCCTCTATTAATAAAACAGCCTCTATGGCCTGGGCTGTGAGCTGGGCTAGTGCTAAATTCCCAGTTCAGAAACAACCCTTCAGCCTGGGTTAGCTCTCTTGGGCATGGCACCATGGACACAGGTGAAGAAGTACAAGTATCTTTCTCCAAAAAGTAACCAATGCACCCTGGAGGCCTGGGACACCTGAGTTATGGGCCAGGTGCAAGGCCAGCAGGTGAATGAAGGCATGGATGAGAACTGTGTTCTTTCTCTAGCTGCTTTAGCAGCCCCTAGGGAAACCCTGTGATGCTTTTTAACATCTGTCACTGAACACTAATGTGTTCCTGCCCCTGAGGTAGATGTCAGGAACATACCTTTAAGCCAGAGGGAATTGTAGAGCTTACCTAACAGAATTCCCTGACTTCATATGCAAGAAAACTTAGGCCAAAATAGGATAGGCAGCTTGCTCAAGTTCACATAGTCATTAACAATGGGCTAAGGTTAGATCTGATGTAAGCTTTTTAATTTGTTTTCTTCAAGAGAAAGGTTGAGAAAAATAGCAAAACAGTATAGCTACTATTTGCCAGATACTGTACTAAGGGCTCAACATATTTTATTAAATCTTTACTATAGATTTAACTATTTTACAGAAAAGAGAATGCAGGCACAGAAAGTTTCAGTAACAACACCAGAGTCACAAAGCAACTACAGAGAACCACTGAATCTCTTCAGCTAATTCAAAATTGCTTGATTTTTCTACTCATGAAGCTGCTTCTATTCATATTTATTAAGCCATGTGAATACATTTTGGATCTTATTAATATTCTCACAAAAGGGTCACTGATGCCTCTCTCTCTCTCTCTCTCTCTCTCTCTCTCTCTCTTCTGTTCTTTAATTAAGAAAGAGGAATTCTTGCATTGTTTTGATCACCTACACTGGGATTCCCAACCTCATCCCTTGGCAGAGTAAGAAGCATCCAGGCAGCTCGCTCTTTTTCTTTCTTTTAATTTGAGAGGTGGAAGAGAGGGTTCTCCACAAGCTTGGAGGAAAAGATAAAGGCCAGAACAAAAACACGATTTTTCTCACTCCATTCTTTGGGTAACAGAGGCACCTCTTTCTTTTCCAGTGGAGGAACAGTAGGATTTTCCAGTCACATCACTCAAGCTGGAGTGTTAGCAGAGGCAAGATGAGGAGACATAGGAGAGACTAGAAGAGAGAAACCCCGGAATAAACATGGCATAAGCATCAAGAGCACTGATATATTCTAGAATTTGGGAAGACAGTTTTATATTATGAACATATTGAAACCAGTATGCATGGTTGGCAAATACAGAAACCTCATGAATTTTTAGGCAAAAATCAGCAGGCTGCAGACAGATCTGGACCAGCCCCTCCCAGACTCCCAGAGAGACAAACACCTTCAGGGTGCCCTACACAGGGCATATCTGTGAAATTTTTTTGAGAAATGAAACTAGAAAAAGACAGGAAGGAAATTACTTTTACGTATCCTCTGGTTTCTTTTCCCCATCCTTTGCCTGCTTTACATCCCCAGCGGATGCAGTGAGGGGGAAGGGGTCTCAGAGAACAACTGGCCACAATCTCAGGTCTCTTAGACCTGAGATGTAGAAAGAAATTTAGAAAGATTTAGAAAGAAATCCTTACTTAGTAACTTGGTGATTTTAATGCCAGGCCAAAATTTCAGAAGTGATCCTCTTTTTTGTTGTTTTTTGTTGTTGTTAAACAATGCTTACATAAAGAAGAATGAATCTTTCCATGAAAAAACTCTGCCTTTTGTGGTCCCTTTCCAGGGCAGGGGTTGCTTGGACAGTGGTGACAAGCATATGTGAGAAGCAGTGAACACCATGAGTCCTGCAAAAATGTCAGTCAACTAAACACACCTGTACCAGCACCTTCCCACCTATTCCCTCTGAGGCCTAGCCCCAGACCAGGGTCTCACAAACCTCTAAGGGTTGGAATCTATCTGAGTCTGTTCTGAACCTGTCGGCTTCTCCGGTCACACACTTCCAACTATTCCAAAGTCCATTCCCTCAGGCCCACAGGAATTCCCAGGTACCCACACAAGTCATGTGACTTTAAGGGAGGTCAGTACCTGGAGCTCTAGGCCGCTGAAAACTCACCCTGGTGGAATCTAGATTGTTGTTCTGAGAACTCATAAACACCAAATCCTCCAATCTCTTTAAATTTGAGTTTGTCGTTTTAACCTTTAACAGCCTTTTCAGGTAAAAACATAATAATAATAATAACCAAGACTGACTTTGTAGCTACAATGTACTTGTAAAAGCACTTACTTTAAGTGGAGTCTGGAAGGAAGGAAAAAGAGGAAAAACAAGAGTACAGACTCCTCAGGTGATGCTCATTTAACGACCTAAAATAAAACCACACAGGACAAGGGAGGGGGAAAATCAACCTGCCCCACCCTTTCATGGCACTGTAGCTCGAAGCCTGGAATCTCTGCTTGTTAACCATTGTTAACTAGTATTTTTAGTCCTGGTTGCTTTTAGCCTCTGTATAGTTCCTTTTTTAAACACATTTTCTATACGTTAATAAAAGATCCTGAAGAAATGGTGTGTGTCTCTGAGTCCTGCGGGGAGTGCAGAGGTGAGGCCTTCTGCACCAGCGTGCCTTGGTCAGGACGCCTGTCCTCTGTACTCCCAGCCCCCTTCTGCCCAGACCAGCCTTCCGCAGCACCCTCCTGGGTCAGCTCTTCTCATTGTCACCTCCTCCTGATCCCTCGTCGTCATAGCCCTGCAGTCTGACCCGCTTCATGCTCTGCGTCTTTCCCACCTGCTCTTCCTTGTTTCTGCTTTAACTGCCCCCTCGCTCTTCTGTCTCCCACCAGCTATACACTCTTGAGCTCACCCTGTGCTCTTACCACCAGGGAAGGCTGCTGACCTCTTACCACCAGGGAAGCTGGTCGCCTCTCCTGTCTAGAGTCGCCCACACAGTCTCATCTCTGCTTTTGAGACTTTGATCAGTCACAAAAGACAGTGTCTTGCCCCTCCCTCCTGCCTTCTCTCCTGGCTCTCTCAGCCCTGGAAGAACACCCCACCATGACAGCCACATCTCCAAATCTCTAGTGCCATCTATGGGTCCTGGCTGAGAATAATCAAGAGCCCCAGCTTACTAAACCTCCCTTCTGAGTCCTGCCTGCACTGCCAAGTCCCTGTCACTCTGATGTGAAGCTGGTCCTCCTAATTCCCCATCAGCCCCTCTGATGCTGGCTTTCGTGACCACCTTCCCTCCGACTTGGTCACCTGGAAAACGTTTTTCATCTTCTCCCTTCCAGTGCACAGTGTAAGATGAACTCTGACCCCTAAGTTACGTTAGGTAAGACTTCAACAAAGGAACAGTTGCAAGAGGAGGGTGACCAGGGAAGCTTCCATCCAGTTCAGCTGCATAGCTGAGTGCAGAAGGATCAAGGTAAATGGACAACAGTCGTAAACTCAGACAACCTCCTTCCCTGTTAGAATGAGGAGGGGTTTCTAGGACCCTACCTGGGGAGGTCAACCTGGCCAGGACCTGAGACAATGGAAATAAACAATGGAAATTGTTACGGATGAGTAGAGAATAGTACAAACAGGAGTCAAAGGGCTGAGTGGTGTTGCTGGCAGGATCAAGGCCAGGAGCGGTTTAGCGCCTGCCCTTCCCAGGTCCCTGGGCTGTATGAGGGAGTGTGGCAGACAACACAGCTCCCTTCAGGCCGCTGGGCATAGAACAAGACTTGTGAATTCCAAGGCCAAGAAAAGTGGACTTTCTTCATTTTCTTTGTTGTATTGGAAAAATAGTGAGTACTTGAAAACAGTTACAGAATCTCAATCCTGGAAATAAGAACCACAGCAAAAACTTCCTTCCTCCTAATTTTGGGGTGCACTATCAGGCTTCTTGACACCCATAGGGCCATGTGAGAAGCAGAGAATCCCCTCTCCCAGCCTTGTGACCTTCTACTACTGAAGGAGTCCTACAAGAATGAAATGGGGGACAATTTCTTAGCTTTGTCCCTGGGCTTCATTTCTTCTTTCTTTTCTAATTTCCTAAAAAAAAGAAAAAAAAAAAAAACAGGTCCCTGGAGTCCCAGACCAGGAAAGTCCTGTCAAAACAGCCACCATCCCTGGTTGTGTTTTAAACAAGCCATCCTGGACACCTACACCTCAGGATGACAATACCGGAGGAATGACTATTACACAACTGTGGAGAAAGCCTGCCACTTGAATCTTGTCTTGCATGTTATCTGGAAAATGCAAGTGGAAACTACATGGATCTAGCAGAACTTGAAGGAACTTCAGTAATTAGTATTTTTTTCTGAGATAGCTGAATGCTAACATTACATTCTAACTTAAAGGAATATAATTCACCCATTGCTTAAGACCTCTGGGTGCATTTATAATCATCTGAACACAGATTTAATTATTGCTGTGTTGTGGGAACTAAGAACTGCCCTGGGTAAAATTAAAAGTGGATTATTAGGCAAGAGAAATGTTAGCAGCATTAGTAATCAGTGCAATTATCCAGTAGTGTGCACCTTCCCAGCCTTCCCATAATCCCCCCGTGGCCCTGAGGACCTGTGCCTCAACAATGGCCACTTTGCCAGTTAGCAATAAAAATCACCACAAAATGAGGACCCTCTGGGCCTGTCTCTTTCCTCTCATGTGATACATACAGCATACCCCCATTGCCCAGGCTCTCAAGGAATTATAGCAAGGGTGTGCACTGGACACGTATCCTCACACTCCAGTGTACCCCACATTCCACCGTGTCCCACAATCCTCTGCATTCACCTGACCATCACACTCAGTGAGTGCCCATGGTAGACCAGAGACACAGGGTTGGCCTGGTTAAAAGGATAAAAGGACATCCCAAAGGGATGAAGGGATTTGATCTCTCTCTCTCTCCCCCCTCTCTCTCTTTCTCTCCCCTCCCCTCCCCTCCCCTTCCCTCCCCTCCCTCTTTCCCAGTGAAAAATATCCTCTCATTTACTTCTTCACCATAGTTATTAAATCTATATTCTGCCCCAGGACTTGCTTGGTACCAATTTGGATTATAGTTTTCCAGAGAAACAGAACCAACAAGAGATAGATAGATAGATAGAAAGATAGATAGACAGACAGACAGACAGACATAGACAGACAGATAGATAGATTATAGATAGACAGACAGACAGACAGTGAGGAAGTGGCTCACATAGTCATGAAAGTTGAGAAATCCCATGATCTGCCACCCACAAACTGGAAGCCCAAGAAAGTGATACAGTTCTGGCTAAGTCCAAAGGCTTGAGAACTAGAGGAGCTGATGCTGTGAATCCAACTCCAAAGACAGAAGGAAAATAGCTCAGAGGCAGGCAGGAAAAACTAAGCAGCAAATTCTACCTTCCTCAACTGTTTGGTTCTAGTCACATATTCAACAGATTCAGTGCAATCTTCTCTCCTCAGTCCAGCAGTTCCACCACCAGTCTCACCCAGTAACACTCCCGACAGACATGCACAGAGAGATGGTGCTTCGTATGGGCATGGAATGGGGGAGGCAGGTTGACACATAAAATCAACCATCACACTGGCAACTGGGCTGTAAACCAAGCAGAAATGGCTCCTTTCCTGTAGACCTCCTACTGATCAATACCTCACTCTGTGGGACAAAGATTTAGCATTTATTTTCTTTTTGCCCTGTCCCTTTTCCACCCATTTTCGCCAAGCCCCCTACATTCCAATCTAGATATTCCATACACGATATATGTGAGGAAGGCCCTTCACTTCAAAGGCTTTCAAAATAGAACAGATAGAGAAAAATGTCCAGACTTATGTTTATGTGTACATGAGGGACTGGAAAGAGATATACAGGGAAAGACATCAGTTATTAGGATGAGGACTGACATTTCAATATTGAGATTTCTTCTTTAAACTCAGGCACATCCCACTAAGAAAAGTGGCAATTAAGGAGTTTCTGGAATCCAAATGCTAACAGAACCTTCTCAAAGAACTGATTACATGGAATCCTCTAGGGGTGGTGCTGTCCCGAAAGGTGGTGGCATTTTTTGATAATGATGCCCTTTAATGCCTTAGGTAAACATTATTATCATCAGAGTTTGCACTGAGCATTTCTCCATGGTGTGTGTGTGTGTGTGTGTGTGTGTGTGTGTGTGTGTGTGTGTGTGAAAGCTTTGGGTCTGCCCTTCTTGACAACAATAAGCTCTTATAGAGGTTTCTGGGAAACAATCAAGAAATGCAGTAGCAATTGTGAAAATTCAATATGCTAGCTGCATAGGAAATTTAAAGATCTAAGAAAAACAGCAAGAACTAGGAGGCAATGTATATATTATGTCAGCGTGCAGGCAATGGCAGGTTTGATTTGTGAGGCATGTGCTCATATTTTATGATTTTTTTTCCTCCTGTAAATAAAAACCACACAATGATAACCAAAACTCATAGCTACACTGAGACAATTGGCAATAATGACAACCTAGGTTGCTATTAAGGGCAACTCAGTAGACCTGTTGACAAAGAAGAGCAGGACTCATTCAAGAAGTCAGTGTGTAAGAGAGAAGTCAAGATGGCCAACCAGTGAGCAACAAAATACAAAGCCTCCAGGGAGAAACAACTCATTTGCCAGAATAAAACACCCTGGAGAGACCCAGACAGAGGAAGATGGATCCTCTTGACACAGGGAGAAATTAAAACGTAAAAAATCTCGTCAAATATGTTGGGACTACAACTGGAACAGAAAAAAAATTATGGGACACAGCGTTTTTGCGGTAACCTGCCAAGTTTGCGCCTGCCTGAATTTGTGCCAGCTTGAATCCTCGCCAGCTGGATTCCCACTGCCACTCACAGGAAGCACAACAGTGCTGAAGTTGGAGGTTGGTGAGCCCAATGGAGAGCGCAGCCAGTGAAGAGACCTTCATTAATCCACAGTCAGTGCTGGGAATGAGACCCCCCACCACAGAAAGGGTGCGACCAAATGGAATGTTGGAATTGGGCAGGAGGAGCCTGAACTGGGAGTGACAGTGACTTCACTGTCACTGTCAGTTGCTCCCTCCCCAGAGCAGATTTGTGGGATTTACTTGGACTGGGCTGAGCCCCTGGCCGGGACCCAATGAGCTGTCCCAAATCAATTCCCTGTGCCTAGCAAGTACGAACTTGGTGAAGGCAGCTGAAGTTTGGTTGGCCCAGTGGGGAGGGACAGGCATACCCAGCCGCTGCTTACACCTCAGTGACAAGAGCAGGCAGGAGAGGGTGGAGTTCCCTTTCCAGCAAGCTTTGGAAGAAACGTGGCCAACAGGAAAGGGGACTGGGACCTGCACTGTAGCCCATGTGGAGGAAGCCAGGGCCATGACAGGAAAGAGAGGCAGGAGGAGGCACCCAGCCCAGAACCCTGAGAGCCCTGATCCAGGAGAGGGAAAAACGTGGGTGACTGAGGGCGGCAAACACACAACATCAGACATGGCTTCAATGGACATTAAGAGATATCTTCGGGACCTTGTAGACAAACTCAAAACTGAAAGATTAAATCAGGTAAAGCAAGATATGAGTAGAATAATAAAAGAAATGATCTCAGGAAGCATTTCTCAGGAAGATACAGATGGAAGAAGGAAGGAACACAAAAAAAGGAGAGAAATATTCAATACAGAATATAAAGAAAATATAGAATACATGAAGCAGATTCAAAGAGACTACCAGGAAATTAAAAACTCCATTGAAAGCTGGCAAAATGCCTTAAAAGAAACTAAGGATAGACTATCAAAACTTGAAGACAATTTTGCAATGTGTGATCATGAAAGGAAAGATCTCTTAAAAATAACAAGGAAACAGGCAGTAACAATACAAAGGCTAGAAGATGACAAAAGAGTCTACAATTTAAGAATAAGAAATGGGAACAAAGAAGCAGGAATACATACAGGCGAATTATAAAGGCTATTCATGGAAATGATTAAGGAAAACTTCCCAAGAATGGGAAAAGAAAATGACATTCGGTTATGTGAGGCATACAGAACTCCAGCCACCTACAACCAAAACAGATCTACATCCAGACATATAATAATCAAGATACCAGAATTTCAATATAAAAACAGAATATTAAAAGCTGTCAGAGAAAAGAAACAGATTATCTATAAAGGTAAGCCCATCAGAATCACGGCTGAACTCTCGACACAGACTATCAGATCAAGAAGAGCTCGGAGCGAAGTATTCCAAGCCCTGAAAGAAAATAATCTCCAGCCCAGATTGATGTATCCTGCAAAACTGTCACTAGAAATTAATGGAGAAACAAGATGCTTCCATGACAAAGAGGAACTGGGGAAATTTGTAACCACCAATCCAACCCTACAGAGAATACTAAAAGACATTCTAGAAAGAGAGAAAAAAAATAACCAGGATTTTAGGAACAGTGGCAGAAAGGTCTCAGTGAGTGGGGCAGGCAGTAGAATGAAGGAGAAAACTAGACAAACAAAGGCAGAAAAATAGCATAGCAGAAATAAGGCAGAGAAGGATAACTAGAATCTCTAACATAGATGGCCTTGATACATTATATTGTTAATAGTGCACCAGGATTTAAAACCCACATTACTCACACTACTCTGCTTAGATGTATTATATTCTGTTCTAGTCATTTTACCTGTACTAGATTTGAGGGCACAGACAGTAATCCCGAAAATAACAGGATATAGTACAGTAATCATCCTTCATTTCCTATTAACTTAATCTAAAGCTCTGTATAACCTACACTGTTTTACCATGACTGATCATAATTGAATCTGGTCTGTTGGATCGCTGTTTTGTATTGACAGATTTTATTCAAAGCTGTTATGATTGATAGTATCAAGTCTGAGAGTATAGGCAACTGCACTGAAGATGACAAGAATATCCACTCTGGTTTGATTATTATGTGCCTTTGAAGTTTTATACTGTCTACAATGTTTTATTTTTACTAATATTGTTATGTACTGCTATATTCAATTATACTGCTAAATTCAATTATGCCTGATGATATAGACAATTCTATTGAAGATAATAAGAAACAGCACAGTAATCATTGTAGATCACCTTGTACTGTAGTTTTATATGACTTTTTGGTTTCATGTTTTTATAGGAATTTGTTTTGTTTTGTCTTGCTATGTTTTGTTTTTCCCTCTAATACAGAAAGGATAGAAATATATGTAGAGATTCATGCATGCGTAGCTGTTTACACGCTCACTGTTTGAATATCTACTTTGTATGCTTTAATTTTGTAACTGGAACAACTATTTCTAAGAGGACAATATGTAATCTATCAACTAGTGATTTCTTATTGTTTATCTTTTTTTTGAAATTCTGTATTTATCTATACCCTTTACATGCTTTTGTTTCTCTTTAAATAAAAAAAAAATTAAAAAAAAAGAAGTCAGTGTGAAACTAACCACTCTCCAACCCTACCCCAAGTTTTCATCGCATACTATTTAAATACTTGGAGAGATATTCATGCAAATTTAGTTTGCGACCCACCCCACCAACCCCTTCACACACAGGCACCATCCCTCTTTTTTCCAAAAATGACCTGAATTTTAATTCAGTTTAAAATGTCCATACTTGGAGTAAGTTTTCAATACAGCATATTACTGACCTTTTGTCAGATATTCCTTTGTTGGGGGAAACCATCTTGCACACTGTAGAACATTTAACAGTATCTCTGGCTTTATCCACTGAACTCCAGTAGGACTTCACCACCCTCAACAAGTTATAACAATCAAAACTATTATTCCCAAATATCCTGGATGGAGAGAAAAATTGCCCTGAGCTGAGAGTTGCTTTTATAGAGAGATTTGTCATTGAAGATACCTTTATTCTAGACTTCAAGGAAGCCACATTTAAGAAATTTCAGCCAGTCTATTTCAGTTCAAAACACAAAAGAATTCCCCCAGTGTAACATTGTTTGTTTTTCTATTACATTTCATTCTGTAAATGTTTGGAAAAGTATATATCTGCATTTTATTGTGTTTTTGCTTTTTTCTTTTTGGGGGTGTTATTACTCTGGATATTTCTACAGTAAGAGATCAGATTCCAAGATAAGGAATAGAATCTACAAGATAGAGCTTGCAGAAAATGAGAGTTTGACTTACAATGGTTCTATTCGGTTTGGTTCTCCAGGAAGCAATTAGGTTTCAAATCAAGACCCACTTGTAAATTAGACCTCTGGGTTTGTTGCTTCACCTGCTGGACAATAATAAGTCCAGCTCTGGCTTTGTTGCTTTACCTGCTAGATGATGTTAATTATAAGATCCTCAAATTCCTCACAATTTCCTACATCCTATAGTTTTCTTAAGAAGAAAGAAATCAAGGGTAAGTTTTGCACTAATAATAGAAAGAAGGAAAGTTTTTGGTTCAAAATTTTGCTTAAGAATGAAGCCCAAGTGCAGGATTCTGGTCATTTGAGGAAGGCACGCCAGTATCACCTGCCTATGCTCCCTGAAGAAGGTGGATCTCAAAGTCACCTGTCTAGTAAAGGTTCCCTGATGTTAGGGAAAGCAAAGGATTAACCAGACCTCCAACCTCCAGCCTAGAAACACTGTTCCTTGTGTCACAAAAACAGAAGAAAAGAGGAAAACAAATGGTCATCCATGAAAGAAACCCATAAGCATAAGCATCGGCTGGGACCTGTGCCTACTTCTCACCCCACTCACTCCCCCAAATACACAGTGAAGCATGCAGGCAAGGCAGTATGAAGGGGCATTTTTACCTCCAGCTTTTTCAGAAATTTGAAATATTGCTTTCCTTTCCTGATGGCCCAGTCACACCTTCTGGACTATTTGGTTCAGTTTTGTGTTGGAGAAAATGTAGTCACCGTAGTCTGTAACATTACACTAGTGGTGAAGTTCATCCCCTATCAGGAGTAGTCAGTGTGTGAGTGCGACTGGTACCACTGGACTTTTGTTTCTCTTGGCCTGGTGGACGTGTCTGCTTCAGGAGTCTGTTGAGGTCCCTTTCTGCAAAGTGTGCACAGCACAGAGCTCAGAGCAACGGAGAAAACCAGAGCTTCATTATCTTGTGCTAGAAAAGACGCACTATTCTTCATCACGATCTTTTCCACCATGGGATCTTCTTCTAGACCAAGAGCTGCAGAAATGGCTCACTCCTTCTAGGGTCTGGCTCTTCTGCATTATGAGATTTTTTTTTAATTTTTTAATTAAAGAGAAAAAAAAGCAACACAGAAAAAAGGGTAGCAATAACACAGAATTCCAGAGGGAAAAAAGAAAAAAAAAACACTAAGAAATCACTAGCTGATTAATTACATAATGTCATCATGGAAATAATTGTTCAAGTTACAAAATTAAAGCATGCAAAGTAGACATTCAAACAGTGAGATTACAAACAGTTCTGCTCAAGGATCTAAAAAAAATTAGTAATATGGTTTTCTATCTTACACAGTTAAACATACATGCAGTTATATCCTTTAGAGCACTTTCTTTTCCTCTCTTTTTTACAATAGCAATTACACATTTTGGATTTTAATACTCCTACCTTTCTTATTACTTTTTACACTAGAGACACAATATGATATTTATAAATATGATTCTTATTTATTTCACTAATGAGGATAGTCTCAAGTTGTCTCCATTTACCTATGAAGATCATCCTTTTTATAGCTGAGTGATATTCCATTGTATAAAAATACCACATCTTTTTCATTCACTCTGCAGTTGATGGGCATCTTGGTTGTTTCCAAGATTTAGCTATTACAAATTGTGCTGCTATGAACATGGGGGCACATATATCACTGTGATATGAACTTTTCAGTTTTTCTGGGAAAATACCCAGGAGGGGACTAGCTGGATTGAATGGAGCTTCCAATCCTAGTCTTCTGAGAATTCTCCATATGGATTTCCATAATGGTTGCACCAGTCTACATTCCCACCAACAGTGGAGCAGTGTTCCTTTTCCCCCCACAGCCTCTCCAACATTTGTTATCAGTTGATTTCTTGATGGCAGCTATTCTTTCCAGAGTGAGGTGGAATCTCAATGTTTTAATTTGCATTTCTCGAATGACCAGTGATGCTGAACATTTCTTCATGTATTTATTTGCCATTTGTGTATCTTCCTCTGAGAACTGTGTGTTCATCTCAGATGCTCATTTTTGGAGAGGGTCTTTGAATTTGGGGGGCTTGATGTTTTTCAGTTCTTTATATGTTCTTGATATAAGTCCTTTGTCTGAGGGGTTGCTGGCTAAAATTCTTTCCCATTCTGTGGGGTTTTTTTCACTCTGTCAGTGATTATTTTTTCTTTATGTATTTTCAGTTTACAAAAATTCCCCTCATTAAAATATATTAACTTCATATTAGAAAATATCAAAGTAAAATCTGTTAGATTTAAACTCCTTGCTGAATTAGCAAGACTAATAATTTGAAGGAAAGAGAAGTAGACAGATTTAGTAAATCTTCAGTGGCTATTTGGGTGGAAAGAATTTATCCCAATGACCTATTAAAGAATACTACATGCCCAAGAAACAGAAGTAGGCAAAGTTGATCCAGACTGACAGTTCTACAAAGAACTCCAATCACCTTTCCTATTGTACCAAGTGGTAGAAACCAGGTCTTGGTCAACTTACACATTTTCTCTTGGATTTCATCTAATGTTTAGAAAATTTAAGTCATGCCAAAGCAGTGTTTGTAAGTAGAAGAGAGTCCATGGGGGAGGCAGTGATAGTAAAGGAGCCTGCTCTCAGCTCTCCTCACACTGGATGGAGTCTCCAAGGTATTGTCACGCAGTCCAGCCTGAGACACCACCTCTCTCTCTCTCTCTCTCTCTCTCTCTCTCTCTCTCTCTCAATTCCAGAAAACCTTAAGATTTATACAAGCATAAAGTTTTGTTCTCCATTCACCACCTTCATTCATGTTCTACTGAATCTCCCTACCCTACTGGCATATTGACATCCTTTATCTCTCCAGGTTCTTTGAAAATTTTTTTTTAATTTTATTTAAAGAGAAAAAAAAAAGCAAAACAGAAAAAGGGGTAGAAACAATAATCTCAGAAAAAAAAGCAGTAAGAAATCACTAGTTAATAAATCACATACTGTCTTCTTAGACTAGTTGTTAAAGTTACAAAATTAAAGCATACAAAGTGGACATTCAAACAGTGAGACTGCAAAGAAGTTCAATGATCCAGTAACAACTTAGCAACATGGTTATCAATCCTACACACTTAAACATACATGCAGCCATATCCTCTAGAGCACTTTCTTTTCTTCTTTGTAGTTTTTAAGTCCATTATCTGTTTAGTTATATCCATTTCAGATTGCTCAGTACCTTACTGACTTGCTTTGTTGTTGTTATATACTTTTAATCACCTTATATAATTCTGTTGCCTTGTTTTTGAGTTTCTCCTCATCCATGATCCATGGATCAGCTTTGGTGGAGTTGGGAGATTTTTGGAGGTATTTTGTTACTTTCTTATCTACTTTTTTTTTTTTT
>PVLA01004459.1:0-32633 GCA_004027455.1 Hydrochoerus hydrochaeris
GGTAAAACAGTGTAGGTTTTACAGAGCTTTAGATTAAGTTAATAGGAAATTAAGGATGATTACTGTACTATATCCTGTTATTTTTGGGATTACTGTCTGTGCCCTCAAATCTAGTACAGGTAGAATGACTGGAACAGAATATAATACATCTAAGCAGAGTAGTGTGAGTAATGTGGGTTTTAAATCCTGGTGCACTATTTACAATATAGTGTATCAAGGCCATCTATGTTAGAGATTATAGCCAACCTTCTCTGCCTCATTTCTGCTATGCTATTTTCCTGCTTTTGTTTGTCTACTTTTCTCCTTCATTCTACTGCCTGCCCCACTCATTGAGGCCTTTCTGCCACTGTTCCTAAAATCCTGGTATTTTTTCTCTCTCTAGAATGTCCTTCAGTATTCTCTGCAGGGTTGGATTGGTGGTCACAAACTCCCCCAGTTCCTCTTTGTCCTGGAAGCATCTTGTTTCTTCATTAATTTCTAGTGACAGTTTTGCAGGGTACATCAATCTGGGCTGGAGGTTATTTTCTTTCAGGGCTTGGAACACTTTGCCCCAACCTCTTCTTGATCTGATGGTCTGTGTCGAGAAGTCAGCCATGATTCTAACGGGCTTACCTTTATAGGTAATCAGTTTCTTTTCTCTGATGGCTTTTAATATTCTGTTTTTATATTGAATTTCTGGCACCCTGATTATTATATATCTGGGTGTAGATCTGTTTTGGTTGTAGGTGACTGGGGTTCTGTATGCCTCACACAACTGAATGTCATTTTCTTTTCCCCATGCTTGGGAAGTTTTCCTTAATTATTTCCATGAATAGCCTTTGTAATTCACCTGTATGTATTGCTGCTTCTTTGTTCACGATTCTTATTCTTAAATTGTAGATTCTTTTGTCATCTTCTAGCCTTGTATTGTTACTGCCTGTTTCCTTGTTATTTTTAAGAGATCTTTCCTTTCATGATCACACATTGAAAACGTCTTCAAGTTTTGATAGTCTATCCTTAGTTTCTTTTAAGGAGTTTTGCCAGCTTTCAATGGAGTTTTTAATTTCCTGGTAGTCTCTTTGAATCTGCTTCATGTATTCTATATTTTCTTTATATTCTTTATCGAATGTTTCTCTCCTTTTTTTGTGTTCTTCCCTTCTTCCTTCTGTTTCATCCTGAGAGATGCTTCCTGAGAGCATTTGTTTTATTACTCTACTCATATCCTGCTTTACCTGATTTAATATTTCAGTTTTGATCTCATCTACAGGGTCCCAAAGATATCTCTTAATGTCCATTGAAGCCATGTCTGATGTTGCATGTTTGCCGCCCTCAGTCTCCCTTGTTTTTCCCTCTCCTGGATCAGTGCTCTCAGGGTTCTGGGCTGGGGACCTCCTCCTGCCTCTCTCTCCTGTCATGGCCCTGGCTTCCTCCACACAGGTTACAGTGCAGGTCCCAGCCCCCTTCCCTGTTGGCCACGTTTCCTCCAAAGCACGCTGGCGAGGGACCTCTGCCCTCTCCTTGCTGTTCTTGTCACTGAGGTGTAAGCAGCATTTGTGTATGCCTGGCCCTCCCCATCGGGCCAGCCAAACTTCAGGTGCCTTCACCTGGTTAGTGCATGCTAGGTGCAGGGAATCAATTTGGGACAGCTCATTGGGTCCCAGCCAGGGGTGCGGCCCAGTCCAAGCAAATCCCATGAATCTGCTCTGGGGAAGGAGCAATCAACTGAGGTCACTGTTGCTCCCAGTTCAGGCTCCTCCTGCCCAATTCCAACATGTTGCCCATTTGGTCACACCCTTCCCATGAGGGGGGTCCCATTCCCAGCACTGACCATGGATTAATGAAGGTCCCTTCACGGGCTCCACTCTCCGTTGGGCTCACCCACCCCCAACCTCAGTGCTGCTATGCTTCCTGTGAGTGGCAGCAGGAACGAGTTTGGGCGGCTCTGCCTGCTGGCAGATTCAAGCTGTTGCAAACTTGGTGAGTCACTGCGAAAACACTGTGTCCCATAACTTTTAGCTGTTTCAGTTGTAGTCTCGAAGTATTTGACAAGCTTTTTTATGTTTTAATTTCTTCCTGTGTCCAGAGGATCCATCTCCTTCTGTCTGGGTCTCTTCAGGGTGTTTTATTCTGGCTTATGAGTTGTTTCTCCTGGGAGGCTTTGTATTTTGTTGCTCACTGCTCAGCCATCTTGTCTTCTCTCCCATTTTTATTAATATTGTTTTTATTAATATTAATATTATTAATAGTACTGCTATATTCAATTATACTATGCCTGATGATATAGACAATTCTATTGAAGATAACAAGAGACATCACAGTAACCATTGTAGATCACCTTGTACTGTGGTTTTACATGATTTTTTCATTTCATGTTTTTCTAGGAATTTGTTTTGTTTTGTCTTGCTTTGTTTTGTTTTTTCCCTCTAATACAGAAGGGATAGAAATACATGTAGAGACTCATGCATGCATAGAACTTATAAACAGTTATGAGAACTGATTATATAATGCATGATGAAATGAACAACTAGTTTATTTTTTTAATTTTATTTTACAGAGAATACAACAAAAGAGGACAGAACAACACAGATCAGAATAGAACAATACAAGCAACACAGAACTTCACAACAAGACAACTGGATATCAACAGTAGCTACCATAATATCTCTTTCTTTGAAATAGTTGAGCATAGCTTCACAAACAATAATATCAAACATAACAAAATAGAATAAAAGCAGTCAAGAGAATGAAACTATTACAAGGCATTATGAACCAAATAACAGAAAATGAACAATGGCTACTATAATATCTCATTTTCCATAAAAAATTTGTTTATATTATTACACATATTAAAATCCAGGAAGACACAACATGATAGAACCAATGATAATAGAAGAACAAAAGCATGGTAGGATTTCAGAGCCAGAAGATATGAACAACTACTTTGAAGAAAAAGAGATGCTATAGTACCCAGTGCTGATTCCGTAGTGTCATGATGTGAAATCCAGCAATACTATTATTCTTTGCTCAGAGGGATTTTAGTCTGTTTTGTTTTGTTTAATTTCAACATACATGAAGGTGTGGACAGCTATGAATGAAGAGAATGGGAGACACAATGGAGCCACTGTTGACTCCCCTATTGTTGGTCTTGAAGACCTAAAACGCCTTCCTCATCCTATTTGGATCAGTTTTATACTATGTTGTTTTGTATGAATTCACTGTATGTGAAGATATGGACAACTATTTGGAAGAAAACAAGAGACAATATGATAGATAGTGAAGATCTCTGGTTCCTTTGCTTTGAAATTTATGTCTCTTTCATTGCTTTCTTATGTTCTGTTTTGTTGTATTTAATTTTACCCTCTTTAACAAAACAAAACAAAATAACAAACAACTCCTTAGGGCACCAGTGGAGGGTGCTACAGAGCCAGCTCATTATCCCTGTAACCAGTAAATAAAAGGAAAGAATTCCACTTTCTCACTTGGAAAGAAATGCAAAATATTAACTGGGTAGTCACTGTCCAATCTTTTCTATGTAAACTATACACCAGGGTAATCAAAGAACCAATGAGGGGCAGTTTCTTTTTATAATGTTTCAAATAGTTCAAGAAGGAATGATAAAATTAGAGTATCACTTTGTTTTTTGGGACACAGTACCACTTTATAATTCTGGCTGGCCTCAAACTCACAATGATCCTCCTGCCTCAGCCTCCTGAGTGCTGGGATTACAGGCGTGTGGCTGTGAGACTTAATTTTTACTGACCTAAGGGATGCCCAGAGAGCTGTGAAAACATTGTTTCCGGCTTGTCTGTGAGGGTGCCCCTGGAAGAGATGAGCTTTCAGATCAGTGAATCAAACCAAGGAGACTCAGGGTTACCAGTGTGCATGGGCAGCATCCACCCCTGGAGGCTCTGACAGGACACCTAGGCAGAGGAGAGGGGACGTCTTGCTGTCTTTCTGATCTAAGACCTCCATCTTTGGCTCTCATCTTGAGCACCTGGTTCAGCCTTCGCACTGAATCGCACCCTCTGATTTTTTTTGGTTCTCTATCCTGCCAATGGAGAATTATGGGACTTCTGGGCCACCGTAACCATGGGAGGAATTCCCACAACAAACCTTAGTGTATCCTGTTTTCTCTGTTACTCTGGAGAACACTGTTTAACACCACATCCCTCCTGATGGTTTCTGTCTGTCCCCTGCTATACAGTGACTGTGACCTCTGAGTCTCCCCTGCATGCTGGTTTGTTTGTCCCTGGGTCTTGGCTTCGTGGGGGACCCCAGTGCCCCGGAACAGCTGGCTACCCTTTGGTCAGAATGGACAGGATCTGGTCTAGGGGAATCTGGCAGGACGGGTGGGCCAGTTCTCACCTAGTCCCATTTCATCTCTGCCCTGAGGACTCTGAAGGTTCAATGCAATGGGATGCTTGGATTTAGCTCCTGCAAAGTGGCCTCTTAGAGGTGACAACAGCGAAGCTAATGAGCAATGGGAAAAAAATAAAACGACCCCCATGCTGACTGACCTGTCTCTATTCCTTCAGCTCTGGAAGTGAGCTGCAGGCCTGGCTCCCACCGGCAGCTGCTCCTCACTTTCTACTTAGGACCAACCACTTCACCTGCCCGAAACACTTCCAGCCGGGCAGAGCGGAACCCACAGCCCACACTTGCCCCGGGCTCTCACCTGGCCAGGAGTGGCCGCTCATCAGGAGCGCTCCCTGCAGACAACTCGGGACAAGCACGCATCCAAAGCTTGGTTTTTCAAGAATTCTGCACTGTACCAGGAAATGTGATAAGCACACAGCAACTCAGATCACAAGGGCTGAACTCATTCTCCAAAAGATATGTTTCAAAGTCTTGCCCAGTTATAAGCACCAGGATTCCGGTTTGTGGTCTCACACTGATAGGCACGTCACCTCCGGCCTTCCTTCGTGAGCAGAGAACACGCCATTACTGAGTGGCCTCTGTCAGCTCTAGCTCTGTCCCTGTGTCCCGGGGTCCTCTGGAATCCAAGCCTGTTCGATCTTGTCTAGTCCAGGAGATTTAAAAATGGCCCCAGACAAAACTCACAGCCAGAAACAGAACCTAGTGTCAGCGACAGTGAAGCAAGAGGTCAGGAAGCCACGCTGCGGCCTGGCTCGTGAAGGCACACACTTCTCCCTGTAGCACTGAAGGGAAAGAAGGCCGGGGCTGTGCCAGGCCGGGGTTCGGGGCACCATGGGCTGGGGAAGGGAAGACAGCAGGCGTGGCACAGTTCCGTGGGGTGGAAGGGGGCAGTGCCCCCGCAGCTGTGCAGGGCATCTCGTGCCCCAGGGACTCTGGGTGCACAGGGTGTGTCTCAGTAATATCCAGAGAGACAGAGGCACAGTCCTCCCCCGCACTCTCTAACTCCTCAGTATTCCATGGCTGGATTACTCTCCCTGTAAACCTTTCATACGGTTATTAACTTTTGAAAGAATTAAGTGGGGTGCTGTGGCACTCACCTATAATCTCAGCATTGGGGAGGCTGAGGCAGGAGGATCACTGAAAGTTCAAGGCCAGCCTGGTCTACAAAAGGAGATCCTGTCTCAAAAAACAATAACAAAATGGTAAGAATAGCTCCTACTTATTGCCTGTTTACCGTGTTTCAGGTTGAATGCTGCATGCGTGTTTCCTCCTTCGGTCACACAGTGACCTTTTTAGTAGGCATTATTTTCCCAGTGTTAAAGACAGGAAAGCAAGCTGAGAGTTTAAAAACCCAGGGCTCACACAAGGTGGGGAGCCAAGTCTCCAGCGCGGAACTTCTAAATCTCACCTCACAGCAGATCTATACTGCCCCCAACCTCCTAAAAAGCCTACAGCAGTCAGCACGGTGGCACATTTGAGAGGCTGAAGCAGGAGGACTGCCACAAGTTCGAGGCCAGCCTGGGCAATACAGTGAGTTCAAGACCAGGCTGAACCACATGGTGAGCCCTTGTCTCAAAAAAAAAAAAAAAAAAAAGAAAAAATCCTAGAGTCAAATGATCTGAACAGGTGTTTCTCAAAGACAGACACACAGATAGCCAATCAGCACAGTCTTGTTAGCTCTAAGGGACTCCAGGCCACGCCCACAGGGAGGGACCAGTCTACCTACTAAGGTGGCTATGATAAAAGACACAGGCATCAAGGTATCCAGGGCTGGAGACACGGGAACCCTCACACTGCCGGAGGGGATATCAAATAATGTAACTGCTCTGAGTTCTTTGAAATGGTAAACCTCGGAGGTATCGTAAGACCTAGCCATTCTGTTCCTAAACACGTGCTCAAGAGAAGTGAGTCAACACATGTCCACCCAAAGCATGTGTCCATGCAAGAACTTGTATGTTAATGTTCCTGGTAGCATTATTCATGAAATCAAAAGAATATGCAGACCATTCAATTTCAAAAAAATCTGGCATATCCATATGGTAGAATATTACTCAACGGTGAGAACAAATGAGTACTGACCTATGCCACAAGCCTGCACGCTGACGACATTACGCTATGTGAGAGAAGCCAGTCCCAAAAGACCACATATTATGAGTCCATTAGATGGAGCAACTAGAGTAGGCAAATCTGTAGACCAGTGGTTGCCTCCAGCTGGGGTAGGAAGATGTGTTAGTCAGCTTTCTGTACTGTAACAAAATCCCTGAGTGGACTGATTTAAAAGATTTCTTTTGGCTCATGGATTCAGAGGTTTCGGCCCAAAGGGGTGAGTGATCATCCATGAACCTGGGGGGACATTCCAGATGCCAACTGTAGCAGGGGAGGGTGAGGATTTCCTGCCAAGTGGTACCAAGTTCCTTCCAGGGAGATGAAAACTTTGTCACTGATATGGCTGATGGTCAATGTGCTGGACATGTTAAAATTTAACTGGGCGGATTCTCTGGTGTGGGAGCTATCTCAGTAAAGCTGTTGTGTATTTTTTGTTTCTTAAATGTAGGCTCTAGAGCATCTTGGGACAACTGGGACCAGGAATCCTGGATCTCTCTGGCTTCTGTCTCTGCTCATCTCTACAGCTGGTTTTATTTTTTCCAGCAGCAGACCGGCTTCCTTCCAGGATCTCCCACAACTGAGAGACGTCCTTTCTTGGTGAGCTCTAGGCTTGGCCAGGCTGGAACCAGTGGGGTCAAGGTCACTGGGCACAAACATGGCCACTCGAACTCACTTCAGCGACCACGTGGTGATAGAAGAGTCTGGAAACTTGCTGTCAAGTATAAACCAGTAAGTGCTTGCTATGGTGGCTGATCAAACGCGGGGCAGGAAGTCATTTACTGTATAAATGAATGGGTGCTAGGTAGTCTTTAGAATAAGTTCAGAACAATAAATTAAAATAAAAATGAAGCAGTATGGGCGTGGTGGCTCACGCCTGTAATCCCAGCACCCGGGAGGCTGAGGCAGGAGGATCATTGCAAGTTTGAGACCAGCCTGGGCTACAAAGTGAGCTCAAGGCCAGCCTGAACTGCATAGCGAGACCCTATCTCAGAAAGACAAAAAAAAAAAAATGAAGCAGTAACATTCACATAAGGTTTACCTGCTGTCAGCATTGCTATAAGCACATTATGACTAATGAGCCATGAGTGTAGTTAAGATGAACTGATTTTCCTGATGAAGAAAGTGATTATAGAGAGTGTCACCAACTTTCCAACGCCATTCTAGATACCAGTGTTGAGGACACAAAGGAAACATCAGCCCTGGCCCAGAGGTGTGAATGTACAACCCAGCTGGGGAGACCTGTCACCCATCAGAAACGGAACAACTTAGAACGACACACAATTCAGTCCTGACTGACCCTGCGCAGAGTTCAAGTAAACAAAAGGGCCCATTCTTCAGTTTATTCCTCATTCATTCACTTGTCTTGGAAACTGCACCCTGCCTGTTATGGTTTATATTTAGAAGTCACTAAAGCCCCAGGGACTCACAGACTGGATCATAGGACGTGATATTCCTCGATGGATTAGTCCACTGAGGAGTTTGTGGCTAAACCAGATGTTGGGGGCTGAAGCTTGATGTGGAGGTGGGTCGCTGGGGGCATGATCTGGGTGGTCTATCTCCTTCTCTTCTCCCTGAATCTGTCTGCTGCCTGCCACCATGCAAGGAACTATTTCTCCTCTGCCTGGCCTCTCTGCCATGCTACCTTGCCTTCAAACTGGTGGACTATGAACTGAAACCTCTACAAACTGTGAGCCAACAAACTTCTCCTCCTTGAGTTGAGGGTACTGGGTATTGTCTCAGCAGCAGGAAACCAAGACAGATTTTCGTACCAGTAGTGGGGCCTTGCTACGGCTACCTGGCCATGTGGTTCAGAAGTCTCTGGAACTTATTTGTGAAGAGAGTTTGGAAAGATCTGAAGATGCCAGCTGGAGAAGCAACCCTAGAAATGATGGGAGCCAAGCTGGATGGGAGATTCTGGTTGGAGCTCAGAAGACTGGAATGTTGACAGTAATGCAGCTGGGAAAGACCAGACCCAAGAGGTTCAAGAGGTATCAGTGGGAAAGAAGAAATCCACTGGCAGTTGAACTCTTGGCCATGGCAGTTATGTTCTGGCAGAAAGTGTCTGCATTTTGCTTGTCTTGAGCCTTTGAAGAAGACTAAGACTAATGGAGGAGATTCATTACAGGGGAAATTTCAAGGCAGTCAAACATTTAGGCTGTGGTTTGGATACTATAGGGGCTTTCAGCCAGCTCTACACTGAAAATCAAGAGGAGTTCACCCAGAATGACTTGAAAAGTTTTGAGTTTGGCCAAAAAAGAAACTCCAATAAAGCTGGGGTATGCAAAGATAGAGCAGAAGAAAAAGAGATTAGTATTAAAGAGCCAAGGATTTTGGGACAGGACCATAGAAAAGATGGTCTGACAGCCCCAAAGGAACCAGCAGGACCTCACCTTTCCAAGGCTCAAAGCTGCAAAAGAAAAAGACATTGCTTTGAGAAGAGGGCCCCAGGCTACCATATTCCAGAAAGGCAGGAATTGATTCCTCAGGATTCAGTTCACCATGCTCAACCATCTGAGCATTCAGAGGCCTCTGCAACCAGCAAGATGCAAAAAGGCCTGGCTACTGCTCCAGTGGGCAGCAGACCTGAGTATCATTCACATGGTGTTGGTTTTATAGGCATGTAGAATGCAAGAGTTGTGGGGTCAGAGAGGCTTCCACCCATATTTCAGAAGATGGCCAGGGAAGCCAGGCAGTGTGCCCCTGAGAGGGCAGTGTGTGAAAGTAGGAGGATGGACCTGAAAGTATGGTGGAGACCCCAGTATGTTCAAAAGTCAGGAACGTGGGACAACTCAGGAAAGCCAAGAAGAGTGAGCCAAGCCCGCTCAACCAAGAGGCCACAAAGGCTACAACCACCAGCAGGGCCACAGGGGTGGGCCTGCCCACACCCTTCGGAATTCACGCCGTGCCACAGATCGGCCCATGTGCTGGGCATGAAACTGTGGAACTGAATGTCTGCCCTGAGTTTTGGTCTTGCTTTGGTCCTTTTCCTTTCTATCCTATCTCTACCTTTGGGGATGAGGATGTTTATCTTGTGCCACAGCATGTTGGAGGTATTTAAAGTTCTTTTTATTTTTAAAGGGGTTCAGTTATCAGGGACCTGGCCAGGAGCCCCAACTGCCTGTTAAGGGTACAGTGAGAGGATAAAATATGAAACAAAATATGAAATTTTGATAAAAAAATTTCATAATACATGATGAGTGACTGGGAAGTTGATGTCTCCAGATGGGCCAAGAGCTGACGCTCCAAGACAGCCACTATTTATTGGGTGCATACAGTGATAGCTGGGATTAGCAAAAGATTCACATTTGGCAGAAGACTCAGAGGTTTTATGACTCAACTGGCAATTAGAATCCTGGGATGACTCAAGAGGGCAGAGATGATTTTATGTTAAGAAGGATCTTGCCCTGGAGTGTTTTTCTAAACTTAGTGGTCTTAGTTTTAGTCTTAGTGGGTGGCAGAGGATGGCTGATCCTTAAAGAGTGAAGGGGAAGCCGGGCATGGTGGCTCTCGCCTGTAATCCCAGCACTCGGGAGGCTGAGGCAGGAGGATGGTTGTGAGTTCGAGACCAGCCTGGGCTACAAAGTGAGCTCAAGGCCAGCCTGAACTGCATAGTGAGACCCTGTCTCAAAAAGACAAAAAAAAAAAAAAAGAGTGAAGGGGAAATCTCAAATGGGTGATACCAATAATTCTAAACTTTCACGTACTCCTTAGGGAAGGGTGCAGAATTAGCCACTGTAAATTTGTGGTCCCCAATACACAGTTAAGAGTTTGCCTTAAATTTCAGACTTTTGGACTTGGATTTTACAACAGTGCTGAAACTGTTAAGACTCTGGCAACTCTTAGAGGTGAACTAAATGCATTTTGCAAAGGAATGTGCAGGAGTTGTTTCGGGGCCAGGCGCAGAACATTATGGTTTATGCCAAGATGAACACCCACAGCTTCATGTGCTCATGGGTGAGGCTCTGGTGAGCGATGGAGAGGGGTGATACTTCACAGTGGATTACTACACTGATCAGTTCACAGCTAAATGTGGTGTTGGAAAGTGTCTTAGTTACCTTCCTCTCCTTGCTGAGAAAAAGCTATAGGGAGGGAGGAATTTGGGAAACTTGACCTTTTCTTTTAAAATCCTTCTTCAGTAGCCAGGCTGCTGGCAATCCTTCTGCCTCAGCCTCCCTCCCAAGTACTGGGGTTTTAGGTGTGCACCACAACACCTAGCCCTCCATTAATTTTTTTTTTGTCCTGTCTTACTGCTACTGACTAGTCTTTGGTAATGTCGGTGCTTACAGGCTGAGCATCTGTGGATTTCAAGGTTTGTAGAGAAAAATAAATGGCACTATAAAGAATGTGCTGTGTAAGGGGCATTAAGTGCTACTGTCTGCTGGAGCTGTTGGATAAAACTGGATTAAATAACTCAGAGGACCAGCCAGTTTTCATGTTTATTACTGCCTTGTGTTGGTGGAAAAAAGATAGAAACTGCTGTTAGGCTGATTTGATTTTTGATAAAAACAGCAGCACAAATTCAAGGATTCTCTACATAGTGCTAATCATGAGCAAGCCAAAAATTAAACTACAGAAAAGTGTCAAACGGGTGTCTCAGGTTTAATAATATAAAGGCAAAAGCTCACAAATACGGTCTCATCTTTTCTCACTCACACCCCCAATTCCTAGATCTTCTCTACTTTCATAAATGTAAATTAACTTGCAGTTGATTGGATCAAAAACAGATCTTAAGAAACATCATTCTTCGAAGATGTTTAGAGCTGAAAAAGAGACACAAAACTCAGCACCTCTTCCTTTAAAAGAAAAAAAAAACTCAGTAAGAAAAACAAGTATTTTAGCTGCTGGGGGAGCAGCAATTAATCTCTCTGTTTGGGTACCCTCATATCCACAGGAGGCCATTTGGCCTAAAATCAAACTGAATTCATCACTCATTCCCTCTCAGGTTCTGTTCATGGCTTTTCTTTGACCTTTCAGGAGACTTTCAGTGGCTCCTATGTTGGTGACTACGGCAATGACTTGGGGACCTGGAGCAGGATCTGTGTCATTGATCCTTGAACCTGCTTCTGTGGTGTCTCGGGCTCTTGCTCCAGTGCCTCTCTGTGGGGTGAAGGACTCCCTCTTCTGGCAGATCCACTCCACCTTCTGGGAGCCCAACTCCTCCTCCTCCTATGTTGCAGTACAAGGGAACAGCGGGGCTTGTCCCAGTCTCGGTGGCTTCTCCGCCCCTGATGAGGCGATGGCACACTTTCCAACTTCTCATCTCCCTCCTCCTCCTCACCAGACTCCACATCATTCATGTCTTCTTCTAGCCACTAACTCGAGGCTCCAACTGCTCAGCTACTTCTAGCACGTAACGTTTCTGTAGCCAGGGCAGAATGGTATCATGGAGTCTCTCACTGTTGGTCAGTAAACTCATCCAAGAGCATCAGTTTGAACTCTCCATTTTGGTTCTGGCCTTAATTTTTCGATAGTCACTGTACAAAAGCCCCAAGTACTTGTAGCACCCAATTGCAATGCCTGTCAGTCTCATGTAAAGCATGTTCACACTTGAAATCTCCATTTTTTAAAATAAACCTTACAGTGATATCCTCAGGTTGAATCTGAAGCATCTTCAAGGTCAAACACAAAAAGGGAGTTGGCTTTATGTTTCCACCCCAGATGTCACCCACAAATCTTAACACCATGGCTTTATGGACTACAAGTTCAGCTGTGAGTCCAAAGCACTCTTCCTCCCAGTACCTGGACTCAAAGATTCACATCTGAATGACCTTCTCCACCAGATCCTGGGGTTGGCGCCATGGATGTGCACCCTTCTCTGTACAGGTCACCATTTTCAAACTTCCTCAGTTCTACATATTTCTTTTGGATCCTTTACTGTCACTGCCAGGTCAATAAAATGCAACCAAAAGGACAGAAAAAGGTAGAGGAAATTTCTCTAAATTGGCCAGGAAACCAACCTGGAAGCAGAAAGCTCTGCAGAGAGAACTTCCAGGATCTACCCAAGAGCCCTGTGTGAAGGGTACGGTGAGATGATAAAATAAAAAAGAGACAAGTTGACTGACTGGGCAGTCACTGTCTCCAGTCAGGCCAGCAGCCAGTGCTCCAAAACAGTATTTATCGGGTGCATACAGTGACAGGCCGGGCTAGCAAAACATTAAAATTTGGCAGAAGACTCAGAGGTTTATGGCTCAATGGGCAAGTATGATCCTGGGATGCCTCAAGAAGGCAGAGATGATCTTATACTAAGACAGATCTTGCCCTATTGGTCACAGTTTTAATCTTAGTGGGTGGGCCAGGATGGCCCATCCCTAAAGCATTAATAAGAAATCTCAAATGATAATCCCAAGCCTCCATTTTATCCCTTAGGGAAGTATGCAAAATTAGTCATTGTGAATTTGTGGTCCCCAAACCCAATGCCCAAAATTAAGGAAAAGTTTATTTATCTCACAGTTTGTGGAAGCTGTGGTCCATACTCAGCTGGCTCCAAGGCAGGGTGGCATGGCACTGGGGCAACACTTCAAGGTGGCATAAGACAGAAAAAGAGTAAAAGGGGGAGGGGGAGCAAGCCTCTTCCTCACTTATATTGTAAGCAGGCTACCGCACCCCCCAGGGCAGTCTAGAACTATCTTGGTTACTATTCTCTGGCTGCTGGGACAAAATACCAGATACCCAAAGTGAAGGAAGGAAAGGTTTATTTAGCTTATTGTCTGTGGAGGTTTCAGTCCGTAATCAGTTGGCTCCTAGGCAGGGTGGCATGTATCAGGGCAACATTTCAAGGCAGCAGCCAGAGCAAAAGTGGGAAGAGCAAACCTCTTTTCCTCCCTTATATCATACACAGGCCACACCCCACCCCACCCCACCCCACCCCAGGGCCCAGTGCTGCACTCACAGAATCTTGTTCTCCTCTTGCACAGGACGAGGATGTTTACAAAGTAAGGGCCTCGGCTCCCTGCTGAGTGGGTTAGTAAAACTTCTAAAGTTGACACAGCCTGTCTACCAGCACAGAAGGTGAAGCCTGGTTGGACTGACAGGTTATGGGGGGCATGGCTAGAAGGGTCTGTCTTCTCTCCTTGATCTTGCTGTCTGCTGCCTGTCTGCCAGACTGTCCTGCTTCCTCTCCTTGGAGCCAGCCAACCATAGATGAAGACCTCTCCAAACTGTGAAGCAAAATAAACATTTTCTCCTTTATCCTGTGGCTGTTGGGTATTTTGTCTCAGCACTGAGGAAGTAACTAAAATATTTTTTGCTTATTTTTTTTCAGACAGGATCATGCTGTATAGCCCAGGTTGGCCTTGAACTCACAGCAATCCTCCTGCCCCAGCCTCCCAAGTGCTGAAATTACAGACACAAGCCATGATGCCTAAGATGTTGAGTGTATGTTAGAACCATGTCTGCTCATCTGAGGCACCAGGAGAACAGGGACTAACATGCCTGAAGCGGGGATTAGGGTGACTCTGGGAGGAGCAGGTCTGACAGTCACAGTGTCTTTGTGTCTCAGGTCATGATAACAGACCACCATCAAGAGTGGGACTCGCCCGTAGGATGAGCTTCCTTATTACTCTTCTGGGGGCTGGGAAGACCAACATCAGGGTGCGCCAAAACTGGCGTCCTGTGAGGAGGTCCTGTTTCCTGATTCATAGGTGGCCACTTCTTGTTGTGTGCTCCGAGCAATGAAGGGGAAAAGCGGGGTGTTTGGTTCTCTTTCCTGAGGGCCTGAACCCATTCTTGAGGGCACAATCACTCCTCGTCCGTCTGTCGCTGTGACGCACACCAATGACATTCTGTGCGTGCCTGCAGCCTCCCGCCCCATGGGCTCCTTTGGGTGCCATTTACTATAAATGAAGCATTTCTGTTTTCTTTTTAGGAGACAGGTCTCACTGTTGCACAGGGCTAGCCTTGAACTCCTGGACTCAAACGATCTTCTGCCTGCACCTCTGAAGTACCTGGGACTACAGGTGTGTCCACCACAGTCAGATTAATAAAGTTTTATTGGAACACAGTCACACTTACTCCCTTACATGTTTACAGCTGCTTTTGAGCTGCAACAAGCCTTTAGTAGAGCACTGTTTTGTTTGTGATACTTGGAATACAACCTGGAACTTCACCCTGAGCTAGACCCTCAACTTTCATTTGAGACAAGATCTCACTAAATTGCCTAGACTGGCTTCAAACTTGTGATTCTCCTGCCTCAGCTTCCCACAATGCTGGGATTACGGTTTTGCATCATATCCCTGGCTCCTACCTTACTTTCTTCTCACCTTCCACTTGCTGCTGGAACCTGTCTGTCCCACAGCCAAACCCAAGTGTAGGTAAGACTGCTGCTCTAGCACAGGAACATGGGAAACCAGAAAGGGAGACAGATGCAGGTGAGTGGGCAGGCAGGTGCAGAGCCAGTGGGTGAGGGACAAACTCCTCCATCACTATGGCTCCTGAGGAGCTCACGGAGGGCTGGGACGTTCTCTGAGGGGAGAATCCGAGGAAGAGCTTTCGCTGCAGAAGTGGCCTGAAAACCTCTGGATTGGTTCCCAGCTTCATTTATTTTACTTTAATTTTTATTAGTCATGTATAAACACGTGTGCATAATGTGTGCTCCTTGTGAGCAGGGAGTTGGTTCATGTACCAAATACACCTTTATTTTTTTACATCTCCTTCTTCTCCTCTCTTTCTGCCTCCTGGCCTCTTTTCTTCTGCAGTCTTTGGATATGTGTGTTTCTGACTGGGTCTTCCTTTCCCTGGCCTGGCTCCCGAGGGATGTGGACAGCTTATATGTCTCTCAAAGGACCGGGAAGGACCAAGTCATATAAGCTAAAGAGAAAATTCCTGAAAGATGAGTACAGGTCTTTAGCAGTATTTAAAGTGAAAAGGTTAGACCACATCTTTACATAGTATTCTTTTCCCTTGAAATAGTAATCTTCTTTTTACCATGTGTCTGGTATGAAAGGGATACATCGGTGTAACCCAGCATCTTTTCCAGGAAAACACTTCACAGGGAGCTGTCAGAGCTGGACATCCCTGCCTCCTGTCTTGTCTTCGTGGTTGCTGACTCCCTGTGTGTTCATTCTGAGCCACCTACAAGAATAAGAGCAGGATTGGCTGACTTGGTCCTTTCCGGTGGTCTAACCTATAAACATTTGTTTAGCATATAAACCAGTGATGATAGACTTATGGCACGAGTGCTGCAGCAGGCTGTTTATATCACTGAAAGTGGTTAAAGTTTCGCCATCACTGAAAATGCATTAAACTCACACAATTATACAATTTAGTACCTGGGAAAGCTTGGTTCGGTGTATGCCACTCCATCAGCTGATTTCCAAAACGAATGAACTCAGGTTCATTTGAAAGATCTGCCAAGTAGAATTTGTTTTTAGTGGACTGGGGCTAAATTCCTACATCTTTATTCCTTCCAGGCCCTGGCCCCTCCCGCTTGGCCCCTCCTTTAAAGATTCCGCCACCTGCAGGCCGCGCTCCAGCGCCCAAGCTGCTTGTACTTAACTTTTTTTTTTTGGTACCGGGGATCGAACTCACGACCTCACGCTTGGCAGCCAGGCGCTTATGCTGCTGAGCTAAATCTCAGACCCTCGTACTTAACTTTTGAGGACAAACCACACAAGGTGAAACCAGGAGGACCCAGCTGTAAAAAGGCAGGCAGGCAGGCAGCCAGGGCAGAAGAGGCACCATTCAGAGATCTAGGTGTGAACTGGGTTTGGAAGGCAAGGACATCCCTACATGTTTCTCTGCTGGGGAGTGGCTGGTGTGTGTACATGTGCGTGTGCATATGTGTGTGTGCATGTACTTGTGAGTGTGTGTTTTGTGTTATTCTTGGCACAGGTTGGAGATTGGAGCAAGATCCATGGCCAAAACTCAAGCCTGCTTTTTTTTGTTTTGTTCTGGTTTATTTTGGTTTTTACGAAATAGGATCTATGTAACCCAGGTGGCCTTGAATTCATAGTGATCCTCCTGCCTCAGCCTCCTGAGTGCTGGGATTACAGGCATGTACCACTGGGTCTGTTTTCAGAGGTCAGGCAGGTAACAAAAACATGAGAAACCGCCTAGTGGAAATGAAGAGTTAAAAGTATCTAAATTCCTTTGTCCCTCACCCTTGTATGTGTTACTGCATCCATGGGTCAGGCTGCTCTGGTACCCTTCAAGCTTGACAGTTTTGAGAACTCCCTAGCCATTCTTCAGATGAGTCACTAAGATTATAGATGTTATGGTTTCTGTCTGGATGTCCCCCAAAGCCTCATGCAGTCAAGGAGTAAGGCTTCTAGTCTGTGAATGACTCATGGTCCAATGCCGGGACGATGGGTATGTGTGCTACACCCACCCTAGCGTGGGCAGCCTGCATACAATATAAGGAACAGAAAGAGTCTTCTCTGGGGCTGGGGATTTAGCTCAGTGGTATAAGCGCCCGCCTGGCAAGCACAAGGTCATGAGTTTGATCCCCGGTACCAAAAAAAAAAAAAAGTGTCTTTTCCTTGCTGTCCTCCCTTTTTGCTCTTGATGCTTTTGCTATTTTCTACTACCACGACCTGCTGCAATCTGCCATGAGCCACCCTGCCTTGGGCCCAGCATATTATGGACTGAAACCTCCTCAAACTGTGAGCTAAATAAACCTTTCCTTCCTTAATTTTGGGCATTGGGCATTTTGTCTCAGCAACCAGAGAAAATTGACCAACACAATAGGTAAGCAGCAGTGGGAGGAGAATTTGGAGCCAGGAAAACTCTTAGGTTTTTGAGGGGCTTGTGGTAACTCAGGAGGGCAGGTGTAGAAGACCCTCTGCCAACTCAAAGCCCAGAGCCTCCTCTAAGGGAGCTCACATGCACCATGCTTTTTTTTTTTTGTACCAGGGATCAAACTCAGGACCTCATGCTTGCCAGGCGAGTGCTTATGCCACTGAGCTAAATCCCTCTTAACTTCACCCTAGAAGAAATCACTCAGAAGTCACTGCATGAATTCAGCGTGTGTTCAGTTTTCACCCTTGCCCGAGTTCTTATTGAAACCCACCAGTGGGAGAGGCTGTGACTTTGAGGCAGAAGAAGTGCAGGAGTCCTGGAGACAGAGACCAGTGGCAGGCGTGGAGCTGGCCTCCTGGAGCAGGTACTGGGGAAATGAGGGGAAGTGTCATTCACTCAGTAACACACTCGCTCAGTGAACCTTCTTTCAGCTTAGGGTCAGACACTGGTCTAGCCAGAGGGGTGTGTCCATCAAAAAGATGAATATGGCCAGGAGTGGTGGTACATACTTACAATTCCAGCACTCAGGAGGTCACAGCAGGAGGATCATAGGTTCAAGCCCAGCCTGAACTATATACATAGCAAGACCCTATCTCAAAAATACCAAAATAAATGTAAACTTGATATTGAAAAACATATCCAAGTGACCATCATGGGAGAAGGTAGAACTCTGTGGTAAGTTTCACCAAGTGGTTTACAGCGAAACCTCCTTTTTATTTTGAGAGACATACAGGGAACACGGCAACTTGGATGTGGAATCAGTACATACCGTCAGGAGACGACCTGGCCCCAGAGATGTGTGGGTGGGGACGTCTGTGGTCTAGTTCTTTCCCGGCACCTCTCTCTGCTGCCCTCCCCTCCTTGCTCTGCCTGCTTCAGTGTCTTTCCCTTCTGGTGTAGGTCCCCCAGTCGTTATTTAAATTTACTGCCTTTTATTCCTTCCCCGCGGCACCTCTGGCCCACGTGCTAATTGCCACACAGCATATAAATTACTCCCATAACCAGTTAAGCTACACAGCCTCTAATAGATGGCAGAGTCCGCTGCAGGAGAGAAGTAATAGTAACTCTTACACTTTCTGAGTAATCTGCAGTCTTGATGTATTTTTCAATCATCCCAGGCTCAGTAATTGTTAATAATAATGGCTCACAGTTTGCAGTGTGCCAGGCACCTTCAAAGCTCTTTATGCAAGGGCCAGGGATTTAGCTCAGCCGTGTAAGTGCCAGCCTTGCAAAGGTGGGGTTGTGAGTTCAATCCCCAGTACCAAAATCAAAACAAAACAAAACAAAAGCTCTTTACGCTAACTCCCGCCAACCCTGTGATTGAGATTGTTATCTGCGAAGCAGATGAGGAAGGTCATCAGTTTGCAGATAAAGAAGTTGAGGCACCAAGAGAGTGTGTAGCCTGTGCCCCAGCATCACTCAGCAGGTGGTTGGTAGCACCAAGAATTTAAACCAAGTACCCTACTCTGCCATCCACTCAAATTATCCAAGCCTGTCACCCAGGAGGAAACTTTAGTTCTCCACTATTCCGTTTTGCTCCAAAATGTGTTACTCTGTCTCTCCATCTCCAACACTACTGATGTTTCAGCTTGAGTGCCCCCTCCCGCCAAGTTCACCCATTAATTAATCGCAATGCAACAGCACGGAGAAGTGAGCTCGTTAGAGGTGACTAGTCATGGGGGGAGCTGTCCCTGCCAAATAGGGGGCTGTCTCAGGAGCAGACGTTATGAAACTGGGTCTGGCCTCTTTCTCCCTCTCCTGTGCCCTCCCCTGCCATCATCCGCCTTGAGGTGGTGCAGCTAGAAGGCACTCAGCAGGTAGACCAGAAGTCCCTTGAGTTTGGCCTCCTCTGCCTCTAGAACCATGAGCCAGTGCATTTCTGTTCATTATCAATTATCCAGCCCAGATACTCAGCAATAGCGGTGTGAAACAGACTTAGACAACCACCACAGAAGAAACAAGCTCAAGGAGTGTACGAAGACAGAACAATAGGTAAAATTCTTTTAGAAATAGCTTTCTTGAGATATAATTACCAGGCTGTATGATTCACCAAGTTGAAGTTATGATGCGGTGGTTTTTAGTGTAGTCACAGACTCCCATAATCACTGCAGTTTCAGGACACTTTATCACATGAAAGAAAAGAAGAAAAGAAAACATAACAAAACCCAGGTCAGGCCAGGCGTGGTGGCACATGCCTGTAACCCTAGCCCTCTGGAGGCTGAGAGACAAGAGGAGTCCAGGTTTGAATGCACCCTGGGGTAACAGAGAGTTCAAGGCAAGCCTGGACTACATAATGAGACTGCCTCAAAAAAGGTAAAGTTAAATTAAAAAATAAACTCATGCATTTTAGTTGCCCCTCCCCTCCCCAAAATGCTCCCTTAGTCTAATGAAACACTGATCTAGTTTCTGTCCTTGCAGACTTGCCTATTTGGGACATTTAATAGGCAAAGTCCTATGATCTGTGGTCCTTTGTGTCTGCTTCTTTCATTTACATAATGCTCTTTAGGTAATCCATGTTTTAGCACAGATCAAAACTTCATTCACTTTTATGGCCTAATAGCCTTCCGTTGGCCGCCTATTCCACATTTGTTTATCTGCTGATCAGTTGATGGACATTTGATTTGATTCTACTTTTTGTCTACAGAAGTAAAGCTGTTATGGACACCCATATACAAACTTTTGTACAAGTTAATTTTTTCATTGCTCTTAGGTTTATAACCAGGAGTGGAAATTGCTGGATATGTTTAATCATTTAAGGAGATGCCACACTGTGTTCCACGGTGTCTGTACCATCTAATATTTCCACAGCAACAACACTTTTTATCATCTGTATTTCTGCAGCCACTCCTAGTGGGTATAAAAATGGTACCTCATTGAAGGGTTGATTTTCATATTGCTGTTGAGCTTCTTTGTGTGTGCTGATTGGCCATAAAAAGATTAGCATCAAAAGGAACCCAGGCAGGGTGGTGCATACCTGTAATCCCACCACTTGGGAGGCTGAGGCAGGAGGATCACTGTGAGTTAGAGGCCAGCCTGGGCTACAGGAATGAATTTAAAGTCAGTCTGCACTCATAAGGAGACCTTGTATCAAAGAAAACAAAACTAAACAAAACAAAAATAAACAAAGAGAAGAAAGAAAGAAACCAAGCACTTCAGAACTGGACAATAGGGAAATAGCTAAGGGCATGTGAGGAATGAGCAGGGCCCCACCCTTAACTGGTTGAGCACTGCAAAGTGAGACTCAGCTTTGAGGAGTGTCCCAGGGCACTGTGCTGAGAACTCCACCTAGGGGTTCAGTTCACAGTGCTCACTCAGTCAGTGGCAAAGTTTACTCAAGAATGCTAAAGTGGGGCCAGGTATTTAGCTCAGCAGCATAAGCAAGCGCCTTCCTGGTAAGCACAAGGTCATGAGTTTGATCCCTGGTACCTAAAAAAAAAAAAAAAAAAAAGACAGAAAAAGAAAGCTAAGGTGAAGTGTGGGAGAGAAACTGGCTCTGCAGAGTGAGCTTGGGCCAGGAGAACAAGAAGATAAGAGCAAATGTAAACGGACACCTTGCATCTGGGAAACACAGCCAGGGCGATTAGAGGAAGAGGACAGCAAACCCGTCATGGCTGCAAGGTGTCCTTTCATGGTGTCTAAATCTTGAGGAAACAAACCCGTGGGTCCTGAGAGGTGGTGTTATGGATTAAAAACTGATGGTCAACTTAATGCCAGCTGAATTAAATCAGCATGGTGCTGAGTGGAGATGCTCCACCTGAGGAAAGCTGCCAGCATAAACAGAGACATGGAGAAGATGAGTGAGGCGTTGTGGGTTCTCTCAGTGTTGCTGTTTTGAGCCCTTGGTTCTCCTGGAGGAGCTCATCATGACTAGTTTCCCCAGTGTGAGTTTGACCATTGTCATCAAAGGAGCTCGGGACCTTGTTGGTGAGAGTGGCCGTGGTTTACTTTTGGGGAGCTCTGGTCCTCACATCGAGCATCATTTCCTGGCTCTGGAGGGGAAGACGTGTGCCACTTAATCTCCAGGGTGAACTCCTCATGCTGGCTTCCTGGCATGTATTCGGCTGTGCTTATTGTCAGAGGAGCTCCGGGCCTCTGTGTTGCTGAGGATGGCTGTGGTGCTTTTCAGGGCAGCCCTGGTCTTTGTTTTGAGCATGACTTCTCGGCTCCAGTGTAGAACCCTCAACCTACCAGCACAGCTCCTTTACCCCACTGGCATAGACTTTCTGGCTTCCACTACTGACCTTTGGGCCTTCCCAGCATGGATCCATAAAACAGACTGGCATGAGTCCATCTTGTGGGCTCTAGACCTCCAGTTGGACTCATGGGAGGCATTGTCATGAGCTGTGGGTCTTCATCTAGACTCATGTACAACATTGCTGTGGGATCCAGGCTCTTGGCTGAATATTCTGTGTCATTAAGTGTTGTGGACAGATTTCCTGCACTTTCTTGTGTTAACTCTGGGTGACCATCATAAATAATATTATAAATTCTATGTCCTGATTCTGTTTGCTCTCTGCACAACCCCTGACTACAACAGGCGGAGTCAGGATCCCACACCTCAGCCTTAGAATCAGGTCTAGGTATTCTACTGAAAGCCTGCAGGAGCTCTCAGGAGAAACCCAGATGGAAGACCTTGGGAACCGTTCTGCCCATGTGTCTGGGATCTCATAGTTAACAGGCCACACCCACTTTCCCAGCCAGTTTTGCCAGGCCCTAATCTCCTACTCACTCCTGAGGAGGGTGGGGTATTACTGGCTGCAGTAATGTGGGTAATGAGAAGCATTCCCAGTCTGTATTTAGAGGCAACAAAACCAGGATCATCCAACTAAGCAAAGTGTGTTGGGGCAAACAATATTGACCACCAGGTAGAAAGAGCTGGATGACATGATAGCAACTCTCAGGATAGGGAACTGTAGAAGTCAGGTATAGTCTCAGCACTTGAGAGGCTGAGGCAGGAGGATTCACATGAGTTCAAATCCAGCCTGTAACTACACAGCGAGACCATGTCTTAAAAAGGGGGGAAAAAAAAAGGACGCCCCTCTTTGAAGATGGACCTGAAATATGGAAAGCTGCCACATGGGATCTTGAGGGGAGAAGCTGCTCTGCACACACCTGTGTGACCAGGTGGGGAACAGACAGGAGGCACAAGGTGCGGGGTAGGGTGGGAGAGGAAAGTGGAAGCCAGACCCTTCCAGATGTTGGTGTTAGAAATGACAGAGAAGAGAATGAGAGGGCCCAGGAGGTTGGAAGTGAAGACAGGGCAACAGGCTCTGTCTTCGTGCTAATTAGGAGGCCTCGCTAACGTACGAAAGGCAAATCCAATGGCGCCTTCACAGTGCCAGGGATTTAGTTTTATCAGAGTATGACTCTCACACACATGGTGACACCACTAAGGGGTGGCTGCAGGGTATGGAGGAAGAATGAAGCCGATCACCTATCCTCCGGCACCATGTGCATCTGCTAGATCAGCCTTAACCTTTTCCACGATCAGATTGTGATCCTGGCCTACCTTCCACCACGTGATCATGAATGGTTTAGATTTAAGTGGGGAGTAAGAGCCAGGTTATGGTAGTGCCACCCAGAATTCTCCTGCAGGAGAGTGCAGGGGCCTCCACCTCCCCTTTCAGTTTTAGGGCTGAGGTCAGGACAGGGCTTTATTCGCCTCAGAAGCCCATGGCCCTGGGTCCTCTGCCTGCCCAGGAGCTTGCTAATTCTGAATTAAGTGTGTAGATGGCCCATGGCGCTGCGATGTCATGAACTCAGAGTAAGCAGTCATGGCTGCCTCTCTGGGGTCAAGATTCAGTATGTGGATTAGTCCTACTTCTCCCAATTCGATTACATCCATTTTTATCCTTCCTGCTCTTGAGCATTTCACTCCCAAATTTACTTGGTAAAGCACAGAGAAAGGGAGGAGTTAAACTGGCCCAATTTCCTCCAGGTGGGCTCCAACAGTGTACCAAAGCTTGGTGGGACTCCGGAATTCTCGTCATCGCAGGCCCTGAGCATGGTGGTGCACAACTATGGCCGCATTTCCTATGGAGGCTGAGGCAGGAGGACTGTTTGAGTCCAGTTTAGAGCCATCAATAGGCAATAAAGTGAAATCCGTCTCCTTAAACACACAAACCAATAAATCAGATGTTTTTCTTAAAGTCTATGTTAACGTTAACTCAAACCAGCCAATAGCAGCTGGTATTATCTCCGTCATAAAAGTGAAGAAATCAGAGAGGTAAAGAAATTTGGTTAAGGTCATAGGCAGTAAGACAGGGCGCTGGAATTCACATCAGGTTACCTGATCCCACAGGGGCAGTGGAACTCATTCCTCTTGGGGAAACTCGGGGTGGGGGGCTCTTATTTGTTCTCGCCTTATTTGCCCGGAAATGGTTAAATATGTTGAAGTACAGTGTGAGCTCTACAGATAAGAACGTTCACGTTTGCATGTATGTGTGACACAGACAGATACGGGACACACGTACTGACAGCCGGACAGCTCAATGCGGGGCCAGGCCGCCCACTCCCGGAGGGATGCAGGCCAGGAACCCTGTCGCGGCCGGGCCGCACCTGGCTGCAGAGGAGCTCGCGGGCGGAGGCCGGCGCCGTCCCAGCTGGCCGGGCCGGAGCAGCCACGTGCGCCCCGCTCCTCCCGCGCGGACGGAAGCCGAGCCGCCCGCAGAGGACGTCGGAAAAGCCCAGAGCCGAGCTCCAGGCGCGGGCGCCGCACGCATCCCCGCGGCGCCCTCCTGGAAGTGCAGGAACAGCCTGACGGGCCGCCCGGGGCAGTTCAGCGGCCGGCTGCAAAGCCCGCGCCGCAGGAGGAAGGAGCCCGCGCACGCTCCGCGTGGCCACCGTGCGTGGGGGCGTGGCCGACGCTCGGGGGCGGGGCCGGGCGTGCGCGCCGGCGGCCGGGTGTCGCGGAGGGAGGGTGTCGCGCCGAGGGGAGCGGCCCGCGGCGGAGGGAGGGGAGGCCGCGAGCTGGAAGCGGGGCTCCGCGCTGGGACTGGTTCCTTCGCAGCCATTTTCTGTCCAACCAAACAGCCGATTGGAGACGGGAGCCAACCAGGGCTGCATTGGAGGTTTGTGTCTCGCTTCGGCCAATGATCGCTCCTAAAGCGACTCCACTTTAGCTCGAATGAAATGTCCGTCTCCTCCGGCGCCGTCCCCGGCCCCGCCGCGGCCGCGGCCGCGGCCCGCCCGCCCGCTCGCCCGCCCGCTCCCGCCGCCTCTGCCCGCGGGCCGCGCCGCGCCGGGGCCGCTGCCGTGCGGGACGGGACGGGACGGGGCGAGCGGACGGGCGGGCGGCGTCGCGCGGGGCCGGGGCGCTTTGTCCTCGGGGCGGCGGCGGCGGGATGCGCCGTCCGGGCGCGGGTCGGGCCGAGGCCGCGGGGTCCTCGGGGTGCCCGGCCCGCTGCCCGCCGCTCGCGGAGGACGCACGTCGGCGGCCTGGGCCCCGCGCCGCCGCAGGTGGGAACCAGGCCTCCGGGTCGGGCCGCGGCTTCGTCCCGGGTGGGAGGCGGGGGACGCGCGGGGCCCATGGGGGGCAGCGACTCGGAGAACAAAGAATTGGGGAGCCCCCACCAGACGTCCCGGCGCCGGGGTGCCCCCGCAAGGCCGCCGGAGCAGGCGGGGGCGCCGACCCCCGAGCAGATGGCACCCGGCGCCCCACTAATTCGCGTGGGCTCCACGGATCCCCGGGGTGGCCTCGCCTGTCTTAGGATGGGGACTGAGCGGCAGCCGAAGTGACCGGGCACACAGATGAGAAGCGGTGGCATTCACAAATGGGGTCTTATTGGAAAAGTATTGAGAGTTTAACCAGAATCGTTGAAAGGCGACTGTTCTCTTCTGCACGGCTCTTGTAGCTTAAGGTGAGGGTTACACCGATGTACAGCCCTGGTCTCTGGTGCCAAAGAATGGAGGTTGGAGGAAGCGAGTCTGCTGCTTTTCTTGGATACAGATTTGCATTTCTTCTAACATTAAACAGATGTATGCATTCCCTAGAGCTTCTGCATGCAGCATGACCTGCCCTTAAGAAAATAAATACCAGATGAGGTGGTGCTGCATTTCTCAGTTATACGTACTCAGCTCTTGGGGTGGTGTGTGGCTCTCACTGCCGACTCAGTGTAGGGAAAATACTGCAGATGTGCAGCCCCCTCCCTTTTATCTTAGGTTTTCTAAGGTGGTTGGTTTTTTTTTTTTTGCCTTTTTTTTCTTTTAACATCAAAGTCGCCAAAAATTATTGTTATTTTTTGTAGCTAGAAGAAGGGTTTTACTGGGCAGTTTTGGATCCAGAAGAGGACAGTATGTAAAAAGACTTTAGGAATTACTTTTAGGATTGTACCAGATAATCTTTGGACAGTCATCTTTGCTGTCTGGACCCTTTAATAGCATTTTAAAAATTCAATCCAGTGGCCAGAATTTCTTCTGCTATTTACTGGATTTCTTTTTTTTTTTCCTCTTTTTAATTTTTTTTAAATTTTAAGACAGAGTCTTACTATGCAGTTCAGGCTGGCTTTGAATTGACTTTGTACCCAAGCTGGCCTCAAACTCGAAGTGATCTTCCTGCCTCAGCCTCCTGGGTGCTGGGATAACAGAAGTTCTGGGATTACAGAAGTACTGGGATTACAGGCATGTGTCACCATTTCTGGCTGTTTACAGGGTTTCATGCTCCAATGCAAATCAGAATTTCCTCTCCCTAAAGAGAAGAAATGATGTGTTTGTTTTTTGGCAGAATCCCCCACACACTATTGTTTCAGGTTCAAGAAAAGGAAAGGATCAAGCCATTAAAAGTCTTTAACACTATAATTGATACTAATTTCTTCAGCTGTTTGCGCCTCACAGGGAGGCTGAAGTGCTATTAAGATGCAATTTTAGTCCAAAATGTTGCTTCAGAATTGCAAAAAAAACTCTTGATCCTGGATTTTTGGTATGTTAAAGAACATGTGTATTTCCAATATAATTGAGAACACTTCCTTAAAAGCATTATAGTCTGAGATTTAAAAAACAAAAAAAACAAACCTCCCTTTGTGCTTTCAGATGCCTAAGCCACCTCTGAGAACCCATCACCAAAGGCCTGAAGTGGTGTGTTTGTATCTGGGTTGTTATTTCCAATTGCTTAGATATGTAATTTTACATCTTTCCTAGTCTATAATTCTGTCCCTGTTTGGTGTATTGTGATGGATATTTATGATGGGAAAAGGAATTTCCCCCTTCCCCATGGAGATAACTGTTTTGTAAGTTCTCCAAAATACTTTGAATTCAGCAAACATTTATGGCGAACCTATTTTTTACACTCTAGTCACTGAGACTTGCAGAGAAAATGACATGTGCCCTCTTCAATTTTACTAGAAAGCAAACCCACAGCTTATGCGTTCTTACCACTAACAGATGTTTGTCTTCCAGGCTGAGGCTGGACCAGGCCTGGACCGCGCGTGAGACAGCTGCTCTCGAGCACCGCCGGCAGCACACTTCTCCAGCATTTCATGACAGTGAGTAGATTTTCCCATTCTGGACATAACACTGCCCGCACGGCTGTGGGCTGGAAGCACAGTCATTGGTCACTGGAGGTCGCCGTTACAGTGAGGGCCTTCCGTGTCTGGAAGCAGGAGCCTCTGCTGGCCTGGTTTCCATGCCTTGCATATGGTCCAGGGTCCCGTCTGGGAGCTGGGTGAGCGACAGCCTCTCTGCGTCCTCAGGCCCACTGTGCCACAGGCTGGGTAGGGTGTGGACCAGCAGTGAGGGCAGCGTGGGAGGCAGAAGCCCAAGGCCGGTGTCAGGATGGGGACCCGTAGGTGGCATCATGACTTCTCAGAATATCCAGGCCACACAGGCCCTGCTGCTGAATTTGCGACCCCAAGCTTGTCACAATTTCTTTGAGTCGTAGTTGCTTCACTGCTGAAATGAACGAACTTCATTTGTCAGACCTCAAGTGAAGGTACATCCTAGCGCTAAAATATTTATTAGCCCTAAAGACAGAGTTGGAAACAAGTTTAGGGTAAGTGGGGGACCTGCTGTGAAAAGGAGCAGCCCCACAACCTGTAGAGCCAGTCTCCTAGCTTGGATTTACCTTAAAACAGTATGCTAAAGGCCAGACGTGGTGGCGTTCGCCTAAGATCTCAGCCCTCACACTCAAGAGGCTGAGGCAGGAAGATTGTGGTGAGGTGCAGGCCGGCCGGGGCTGCATAGTGGGACCCTGTTGCCGGAACAAAACTGAACAGTATGTTCAGGTAGGGGTCGCACCCCACCGGTGGAAGGAAGGAAGGAAGGAAGGAAGGATGGATGGATGGATGGATGGATGGATGGATGGATGGATGGGAGGGAGGGCGGGCACATCCGGGGGATGGTTGTAAAGAGGCCGGGGTGAGGTGGCCTGCAGCAGATGGTAGGACCTGAGGTGACTGCTGTGTTTAGCCTGGAAGAGTGGAGGTTGCACTGCTTTGCACAAATGGTCAAGAAGATGTCCCTTGTCCCCACAGGGGCTGGGGAGAGAGTTTGATTTCCTGGCATCTGAAGTTCGCTGTGCTGGGAGAGCAGGTGTGTCCTCCGTATGGGTGAAACAGCGGCTGGGGGGTCTGAGATTCATGGCACAGAGGTGATGTCATATGCATGCCCGAAGAAAGCAAGGGAAGGGAGAGCCGTGACATCGGTGTGACGCTAGGAGGGCTGCGGAGGAAAGGGTAACCAGGCAGGGCTACTGCGAGAGACATGGGGAGAGAATTCCACACCTCACACAAGCCCTCTGGCCAGTGTGACAAATAGTAGACAGGAAGTTGGGGGCAGGACCGGTGTGAAGAGTGAGTGGGAATCGAGTTGGGGAGCTGAACCAGGAATAGAGAGGTGCATAAGGGCTGGCCGGCACGCTGGTGATCAATGCCAGCACTCAGGAGGCTGAGGCAGGTGGATTGTCATGAGTTTGAGGCCAGATTTGACTACATAATGAGCTCAGGGCCAACCTGGACTACACGTTGAGACCTTGTCTCGAAAAAAAAAGGAGGCACATAAGGACTGTTTTTAAAAAAGAAGCCAGTGTGAGAGGCAGGGAGGAGTGAGGCTCTTCCCGGTGCTCGGCTGTGTAAGATGGTGGCTGGGCTGGAGGGAAGGGTGAGGGGGACTGAGGGGGCCCAGATCCCGAGAGGAGGCTGTGTTTTGTTTCCTACGTGGAGGAGGTGGAGGACCGAGATCCGGAGAGCAGGTGAGAGGGTGTGTTCTGTGGGGTGTCTTCAGGCCCAGGCCGAGTGACAGCCGTGCTGGAAGGGACCCTGATGCCCCAGGTGGCGTCTGTTGCAGCCCTAGTGTGTGCCAGCTGTCTTGCCAAGTGCTGTAGGTGCAGCAGCTCCCCCAAGCTGCCCCACCGGAAGAAGGGGGTGTGCGAGGGTCAGAGTACCTGGGTGCCAGGCGTGGGTGCAGGCTGGCCCCGTGGGGCAGTGCTCGCCAGGGGTCTCCCGGAGCACATCCTGGGCCACCCTCAGTCGGTAGCTCGGCAGTAAGGAGTAGCCTGGGACTGCAGGAAGATGCTGGTGTCAGAGGCTTTAGACTGCAGCCCCACCCAGGGCAAGTCATCAGCCATCGTGCCTCGGTTTCTCCCCCGCTGCCCAGGAGGATAAACCTTTCCCGAGACGCTCAGCGCTCTGCGAGTGTACACACGCTGCGGAGGACACCGTTGTGTCTGCGGGGTGAGTTCCTAGCACGGTTAAAATGCAAGTGCAGTAGCTGTTTATGTATTTCAGAGAACAGTACTGTCATCCTACTAAATAATTAGTGCAGTTATTAGGGCTAATTTGATGAGCGCGGCTGGGCTGTGGCTGGCCTCACTCCCTGGGGCGTGAGCGGTCACTGTCCCCTGGGTGCAGCGCTTGAGCTTCTTTCTTATGAAGGGACAGGCCAGGGCCGCCCAGGCGGGCTGCCCAGAGTCACCCCTGCTCCTTCCTCAGGCGCTGTCCAGCCGGCTGCCAAGTCCTGCTGGTGTTGCCTCTGCAAGGCTCGCTCTCTAGTCCCCTTGCTGCTGTGACCTTCAGAGCTCGGCTTGAACGCTCCCCAGCTGGCTGCACTGTGGTCCGGCCCCTCCCCCAGCCGCAGGTTCCTGTGTTGGCTGCATCACACTTTACCCTGGGCACCTGTGTCCTGACACCGCTGGTGTCACTCAAGTCGGCGCCCTTCCAGCCAGTGATTCCTGTTTGCTCAAGATACATGGGCACATCTGTTTGTCACTATTTTTGACTGCATTTTTATTTAGAATGTTGCATGCATCTTTAAAGTTTGTTTCTGCTGAAATTTAATAAGTAGTTCTGGTTATTTTCTTTTACTAGTTTGTGTTTATTTGTAAAAAATAAGCTATACTTTTGCGCTACAAGCTATAAGAACGTCTCACCTTGGGTCCATTAGTCATAGCTTCTGTACTTCTGCAGAACTCAGTGATGCTCCTAAAGTCCAAAACAGACCCATTGGAGGTGTGGAGACGGAACAGGAAGGAAAAGCTAGAAGACGTGCGAAAGAAAAACTGAAAATAGGGGGTCAGCAAACCAGAGAGGAAAAGTCTGTGTTATGAGATGGAATGACAAAAAAGAGCCTCTATTGGCAGCTGTTCCTAAATAGCAGTGACAGAACTTGACTGAAGAAATGAAACTTTCAGCCTTCCAGCAGGGGTCAGTGACTGGAAGGGTTCTGTGGTGATATAGACAGAGTTGACCAGTGTCTAACAAGCCATGCTGTAATCAGAGAGCAGGGAAAGAGACATAAAATATTTATGTGCCTTCTGGACAAAACACTATGGGGCTCATTTGTTACTTGTCCAAAACAAGAGGGTTCAAAAAGTCAGTTATAATTTAGATTTATGTAAGAGCAAATACCTGAAAAATACAGGATAGCAAAGCACCAACCAGGATGTCTGTCATCGCCGTCTTCACCTTTATATTTAGTGGGGAGACACCTTGGTGAGGTTCCACCAGCAAAGGAAAAAGCACAGGCTGTGTAAAGAGCCTCAGCACTCAGGAGGCTGAGGCAAGAGGGCTGCAATGAGTGAGACCAGGCTGAACTAGCCCAGACCCTGTCTCAAAAACATTAAACAAAAGAGATCTGATTTGTACCCTTTGGCTTAAAATCCCCTGAAGAGCTGCTGCTGTCCACAGGTGCGGCCCGTTCTTCTCCCTCTGAGCGTGCTGGGTCCCCAGCACGGCCCATTCTTCCTTCTCTGTCTGGAACATTGTTTGCTGCGTTTTTGTTTTGCCTGACCAGTTTGTGTTTCTCTGGAGTCTCAGTTTCAAGGCTGCCTCCTGCCCTAGCCTTCTTGACCCCCTGGACTGGCAAGGCCCTAGGGGTAAGCTCATGAGCAAGGAGCAAAGCACATCAGCCTCGGTCTGGTGCTGGGCCCTTGCGGGTAGCTCAGAGTCTGTGATTATTTCATGGCTGCGGGTAACGTTTGTGACAGGGCCACAGGGCTCAGCTCCCAGCTCACCCCGGGCCCACAGATGGCTGGAGACTCCAGCTGGGCTATTAGATTCCAGAGCCCTATCCTGGGAGTGCCGGAAACCGCGCTCCACCCCAGCTCTCCCTGGCGATGCAACCTTTATTCCCCCTGCGGGGTGAGGACGGAGACCTGATCCTTGGGGCTGACTGTCCGGACTGCACCCAACAGGGCCAGCAGATGCTGCCTGCTTACCCATGGGATTTCAGGATGGTCTGAAGTCTGAAGGAGGTTTTAGACAGAGGAGAAATTTCCCCACGATGCCTCACATGGCCCTGCCGAGTTAAGGTCAGGCCAATTTGTTAAACAAGTGCTGTGGGGCTTCAAAAAGTGAACATTAGCAGAACAGTGGACATTGGCAGAACAGGCTAATTCGGCAGGATCCAGCAGGGTGTGAAGGCCGGCAGTAAAGACCAAACCCACCAGGGTGGAATTTTAGTGGTAGAAAGAAAGGAAAAGAACAAAAGGTGTGAAATGACAGAAAAGCTAAAGCTTGCAGAACTGAAAACATGCAACAGGCAGAGAATGACCTTCCTTCAGAGCTGGGAGAGTGAGCAGTGTGTGTGACACACTCCCTGCCACAATTGGTCCGAGCTGTTTCCTGTCTAAAAGGACATGCTCTTGTCTAGGAAGGGGTGTGCTGTTAATCCAAATTATAATCTACTCCTTGACCAGATACAATTTTTTGCCTGTAGTATCTGTTGAAATTCCTCTCTCCCGTGTGGGAAGCATCTAAGACGGCTCACTGGATGCTGATTTAACTCAGAATTTGTAACAGGTCCTCACTTGCCAAGACGCAGGTTTGTTTGTGGTTCCTGGTGTCTCCTGCACCTTGGCTTCCTTGGGTCATTGTAAAGGCGGTCCCCTCCCAGGTTCCGTAACAGACCATAACAGACCATCCCGTCCTGGCTCGTAAACCCGCTGTCCCATCCCAGGGAAGCTACTCTCCCAGCCTTGCTTTCACTTTGTGCTCAGAAGAGCACTTCGTGTGTGGGTCATGCCTCGCGGTCAGCTCTGTCGGGTCAGATGGGGAGGCAGTGCTGTGTGTGCGTTTTATATAGAGGCAGACATAGCTGTGGAGGGTGCTTGCTTCAGGGGTGAGTACGTGTTACTTTCTCTGTGGCGACAAAATGCCTGACACCCACAAGTTAAAGGAGGAAAGGTTTATTTTGGCTCACAGTTAGTAGAGGTTTTAGTCTGCTGTTGGCTGGCTCCAAGGCTGGGAGGCGTCGCAGGGGAGACGCAGTCCATGGCAGGGCAGGCAGATGGCAGCGAGCAGCAGCCTTCTCCTCTTCTGCATATTCCATGCAGGCTACAAGCCTGCTGGTTGAAGCCACCCACATCTAGGGCGAAGCTTCCTGTTACCCACAGCCAGAGCCATGTTGACCGGTCAGTGGACTACTACATAATCTCACACCCATAGTCTGTTCACACCCCTGCTTCTAGCCGACCTGGAAAGCCCCACCTGTGAGCATCAGAGGTTTTACGCAACATTTAGATCCAAGCCATAACAGTACGAGTCAGTATACGCTCACCGAGTTTGTATACTTCTTGTGTATTGCTAAAACGTCAGAATAAATAGGTGCCTGTGCTATTAAAGGCCCGTGAGTTCTGTTCTCTCCCCCTTAAAGCGGGTCTATAAATTATGAAAGTCAATCTGTGCCTACGAATTAGACATCAAAGTCAGCATTATTGAAGACATGAAAACTAGCCCAGTACCTCAGTGTTATGTAGAAATCCAAGCAAAGCAGAATTATGTGTGTGTTACACAGTGGAGTATTATATAAGGGCTAAAATGTTGCCGTTAATAGCATTAAGTTTGTGTTGGCTCCTGGGCCTTAATGAATGTTTAGGATCAACTACAGTGTCTCTGCTTTCTTTGACCCAAGGCTACATGTTGCAGTCAGATAAGGTATTCTAGATTTTTACCCTCCCCATTTTGGGAGTATTCTGGATTTTTACCCTCCCCATTATGGGGAGTGGTGTT
>PVLA01004459.1:32733-64278 GCA_004027455.1 Hydrochoerus hydrochaeris
CGGGCTTTTTACATAAAGAATAAGTGCCGGGGCAGGAGAGAGAATTCCCCGTGGACAGGAGCCCCCGAGATGCTGAGCCCTTCCCCCCCCCCCCCCCGCAGTGTCCCTGCTGCCGATGGCGGTGCTGCTGAGGTCCATTCAGGGGTTGTGCAGGTGGGGAGAGGCGTGCGCTGCCCTGTTGCCTTTGCGCTGACCACAGGGACTGGCTGGTGATCCATCCAGCAGTGTCCGAGGTGGGAGCTTGGTCTTTCTTTGGTGCCCACCCTCACTGCATGCTCCCTGTGGGCCTGTCGCTTTGGGGCCGGGCACTCCTGGGGACACTGAGCAGCTGTCTCTCCCCCAGATGGACGGCGACAGTTCCACCACAGATGCATCCCAGCTCGGGATCTCGGCAGACTACATTGGAGGGAGTCACTACGTGATCCAGCCCCACGATGGTAAGGGTGCAGCGGCGGCCGGAGCGGGGCCTTGGGGCTACTTGAAATTCACCGCTGGGGATTTAGCTCAGTGGCATAAGCGCCTGCCTGGCAAGCTCAAGCTCATGAGTTCGATCCCCAGTACCACAAAAAAAAAATAAATAAAAAAAGAAATTCACCCCTGACTTCCTGTTTGAGTGTAAACATGAGGAATTCTTCCCTGCACTCAGCCAATATAGTAGTGCTTTGAAGGGCAGATTAAATTGCTGCCATTTCTGGTACTTAGTTAGGAACTTGTTTTGCAGTATTGTGTTGGCCTATCAGAAATAATTTTCTTTTGTGACATTTTGATTTGTAAAATTTAAGAATTAAAATAGACTTTACAAGGTGTGGTGAAGGGATTACGGTTTCATCCTGAATGTTTTACTAACCTCACTTTACACACGTAAAAATGAAAATGGAGTCAGCCGAGGCGCTTTGCCCGAGTAAAGGAAGCTGAGGGTCCTGTGTGTGGCCCAAGCCCAGCGGAGACGGGGTGTGCTTGGCTCTGTGGAGGCGCCCATTGTGTCTACATCGTATAACTGGAAAATTCACGTTTTATAAGAAAAATCGGGTCACTCACTGCCATGGTTGTCCCGTGTGTCTCCCCCCCCCCCCCCCCCGCCACAGTAGCGCAGCAGCGGCCAGTGACATGTCAGGTTTGGGGTCTCACAGGAAGGTCACTGTGTCACCATGTAGCAGCTCTCAGAGCAGGGCTGAAGCCCAGCCTGGGGCACGCACAGCCCCTGGCCCCGCACTAGTCAGGGGAGGCCCAGGGCTGCTCTGGGCCCAGGGAACCGGTGGCAGCACCTTAACAGGGGAATGAGAAGCAGAAAGAGCCAAAGGGGCGTCAGGAAGGACAGGGACACTGCAGGGTGTCAGGAGGGAGCGTGCGAGCCGAGCTTTTTGAAGGATGGGCAGGTGGGTTTGAAATTAATGAACAGGGCCAATTCTGGCCCTGAGAAAACCATGCAGAGAGCCACTGCGCTGCTCCCCAGAAAGGATAGGACGCGTGCGGGAGGTTTGCATGCGCTGCACCTCAGGTTGGGTTTGTCCATCTCGAGGTAGAAATTATGAGAAACTTTAAAGCTGACATGTTCCTGTTTCTTTTAGACACAGAAGACAGCATGAACGATCATGAAGACACAAATGGTTCAAAGGAAAGCTTCCGAGAGCAAGATATTTACCTTCCCATTGCGAACGTGGCCAGGATAATGAAAAACGCCATACCTCAGACCGGGAAGGTGACACCTGCAGGGCTTTGAACTCGGTGTTTTTGGGTGGGGGATGGAAAACTACACAAATACCTGTAGTTAAATCAGTAACTCACTTTTGATCCCAGTTGTTCAGCCTTTCGGTAAATCAGATATTTATTTCTGTACGCGCAGTGACCAGTACCCACGTCCACTTCTGTGTGTCCCCAGGTGTCCCTCCCTGTGCACCCTGGAAGCCGGTGATGCCGGGCTCTGGGCTGCAGCCCGCACCCATCACAATGTAGCTTCTCTAGGGTCTCCTGAGAATTAGGTTACACAGGACTGTGACAGATAGCATTTTTAAAAAGCCCAGTGTAAGGAAACAAATATTTTTAAATAATTACAGGTGTTAACATACAGCTGGCATGATTTTTTATTTTATTTTTTATTTTAAAGAGAGAAAAACAGATAAGCAAACAAAACAACAAAAAACAATAGGGATACAGAATTTCAAACCAAGATGATGGGAATTTAGGGATGGTTGTTACGTTGCATATTGTTATCTTCAAAGCAGTTGCTCAGGTTTCGCATGACTTTTTAAAAAGTGGTTTTGTTGTCTTAGAACAACTTGTAAAAACTCACCATTCATTACTTGGTCTGAAATCAGAACTCACACTTCGTTTAAATTCTTCTCTGTTACACCGCTGTTGTTTTATCATGGTGTATGAAAGTCCTTCCGAAAGTAGTAGAGCTTCCAAGCGAAGGTGCAGCTGGATTCCTGCCCGAGCCTGGCGGCAGGTGGTGCAACTGGGGACAGTGCCCCTGTGGCCTAGGAGGAAAGACACGTGGCTGCAGCGGCCAGGCCCGGCCCACCGAGGGGCTCGGGCACCCAGAAATCAGACTCTGGAGCTTCGTGCGAAGAGGAGATTGGGTGTCTCGCTTTAAAGCTGACACCGTGATGATGGTGATGATGTGGGTCCATCTGGTTAAGTGTCCAAATCAGTTTTACTTTCATGTTCCTCGATGCTGCTGCTGAGAACCCTGAAATTCTGCGCTGGGCAGCACAGGCCCAGTGGCCTGGCCGGGCAGCCCAGTTCCTTGTGGCCCGTGTTGGGGCAGGCACAGTGCCGTCCCTGTGTGCAGCTGCAGCTCCCCCTGGAGCCCGGCAGCCTCAGGACGGTCAGAACCCACAGGTGTCCCCTGTCCCCGGAGTCAAAACGTCGCCATGCATTACTGTCTTTCCTGACGTGCATAAGTTGGGCCTTCTGGCTTCTGTTTTTCCCTGTCTTCAGGGTGGAGATACCAAGGCAGGGAGCCTGGGCCTGCAGTGCACTTGATGTATCCATAATGGGGTTGATTTTCCTGGTACTTGGTTTTCAGCCTGTACAGGGCAGTAGAACATCCACCCTCTTTTTTGGATATCTGAATTGTATTTGAGTTTGATGTGGTGGTGCAGCCCTGTAATCCCAGCACTTGGGAGGCTGAGGCAGGAGGATCACTAACCTGAACTACATAGTGAAACCTTGTCTCAAAAAGACAAAAAAATTAAAAAATAAAATGGTATTTGAGTTTTTGTACTGACTAGAGGTTAAAATTGTTAAATTTTGAGGTGGAGTCTTCTGTAGTCCAGGATGGCCTTGAATTTGCTTGGTAGCTCAGGATGGCTTCAAACTTGTGATCATGATCTTCCTGCCTCAGCCTCCGAGTGCTGGGATGACAGGCACTGCAGGTGTGCACCACCACAAGCAGCCATGTATCAAGAAATGTGTGTGTGGTTTGCAGTGCGGGGGCTCTCCTTGCTCGGCGAGGTCTCTGCGGCCCCTTGGGGGCTGCACTTTGACACACAGAGGTTGTCACTTAGCACCTGTGGGAGGGAGTGCAGGTCCGCGCTCGCGCTGGCAGCAGATCCCTCAGCGCCACCTTTGCGCCTGTGGCCCTCGGAGGGCGGCAGTCAACTTCTCTGCAGTTCACCTGCGACTCCCCTGCAGATCGCGAAGGATGCCAAGGAGTGCGTGCAGGAGTGCGTGAGTGAGTTCATCAGCTTCATCACATCGGAAGCCAGCGAGCGGTGCCACCAGGAGAAGCGGAAGACAATCAACGGGGAGGACATCCTCTTCGCCATGTCCACCCTGGGCTTCGACAGCTACGTGGAGCCCCTGAAGTTGTACCTCCAGAAGTTCCGGGAGGTAAGTGTGGCCCGCGGTGACGCGGCTTCAGCCTGTGACCTGTTGGCGTTTTATCTTGAAGCAGGTGGCTTTCTTTTTTCCTTTTATGCTAAGCTCAGCATGGTCACATCTCTGCCCCATCTCTGCTGCCCGGGAATCCCAAGACCCTCACGGATTTATTGAAGTGCTTTGGGCCTGCTCGGTGTACAGTGAGCCTTGTAGCTCCTTTATCATGGAATTAGAAGACTAAGTAAATAGTGGTCAGTGGTCAGCATCACTTCTTGCTGTCTTTTTTTTTTTTTTTGACACAGGGTTTCATTATGTAGTACAGGCTACCGTTGAATTCACTGTATAGCCCAGACTGGCCTCAAACTCCTAGGAACCCTCCTGCCCCAGCCTCCTAAGTACTAGGATTACAGCACTGCATCACCATCCCTGGCTTGCTGTTACTAAAAGAGTTAGCATCACCAGGTGTGGTGGCACATGCCTTTAATCCCAGCACTCGGAGGCTGGGGCAGGAGGATCACAGTGAGTTCAAGGCCAGCCTGGACAATATAGAAAGACCCTGTATTAAAACAAGGGAATCCCAGCACTCAGGAGCCTGAGGCAAAAAGATAGTTGCAAGTTCGAGATCAGCCTGGGCTCCTTTTCAGATAATAAAAGAGAAAGTACATGCCCATCTTACTGATCAAATTCTTCTGCACTTCCTGTTGGGTCATCTTTACCTCTGAGTGTGAGTTTGGGAAGGTGAACGGGGTTCAGGGCTTGTTTACTGCCACACTGCAGTGCGGGTGTGGGGTTCCCATTACTCTGGGTGCATTCACACTGTCCCGGGGTGAGCATCGCATTTGGAGACGCCTGCCCACGGTGACTGGAGCAGGAAGAGGGTGTGTGAATTCCTCTTTCTCAGATTTTCATTATCATGGAACCTCAGAGTAGCTGCAAAGGCCTTTAATTCAAACTGTGACGTTTATGTCAGAATTTTGAGTTTTAACTTGTTGCTTCCCAGTTGACTGAGCCGAGGTCTGTAACTCGGGGTCCCTTGTGGACCTCTGAGTTGACTGACTATTCGCGGTATCTGCAGACGTCTGTCTGTGTGGAGGCACTGTGTGACCCTTGGACGTGCCCCGCAGTGCACTTGTCCTGGACCCCGAGTGTCTTGGGCCTTCCCCGCCGGGGTGGCGCAGGCGTCTGTCCCCGCGTGGGCAGAGCTGGGGTCCTCAGTGCCGCCCCCTGTGCTCCTCGCAGGCCATGAAGGGGGAGAAAGGCATCGGAGGCGCCGTGACGGCGGCGGACGGGCTCGGCGAGGAGCTCACGGAGGAGGCCTTCAGTAAGCGGCGCGGCGCGGGTCCCAGGGTGGGGGCGCTCACCACCTCCTCCCCTCCTGCTTCCGCTCGCTCGCGGGTGGGCTGGGGGTGGGGGTCAAGCGGGACTCGTTTCCCAGCCTCCCCGGGCGGCAAAGACACAGGAGGTGGAAGGCCGAGAAGGCAGCAAAGAGTGAGATCTGGGGAGTCCAATCCGCTAGAACTCAGGGATTGATTTTTACCAACCAAGAATGAGCTGGGCACCTGATGTACACTGTAATCCCAGCACTCCGGAGGCTGAGGCAGGAGGATCACTGTGAGCTCCAAGCCAGCCTGAACCGTGTAGTGAAACTTGCCTCATAAAAGACCTCCCTCCCTAAAAAATCAAGAACCGTGCTGTTGTGTCGGAGAAGTGAGCAGTGCACAGCGAGTGTCTGTGTCCTGCGTCCCTCACACGGCCATCCCTCCACGGGACTCACTGAGCCGGGCCCAAGTCTCCAGACTCAGAGCCCACTCCACCCCAGACACACAGGTGCCACGCCCTGCCTCACCCCAAAAGGAGGAAAATGTGCCTTTCAGGGAAAGTTGGTTTTTTTTTTTTTGTCTTTTTGAGGCAGGGTCTGGCTATGCAGGTCAGGCTGGCCTTGAGCTCACTTTGTAGCCCAGGCTGGTCTCGAACCCACAGTGATCCTCCTGCCTCAGCCTCCTGAATGCTGGGGTTACAGGCGTGAGCCACCATGCCCGGCTCAGGGAAACCTTAATGGGAAGTCTGAACTACAGGGTCAGCTGCAGGGTGCCGCCGTGCGGTGAGTGCCGAACTGCACGGGCCATGCGGGTCCAGCGTAGGCTCAGCCTAGAAAGCGGATGCGATGATTCTCCTCCTTTAAGTTTTCTTGTTTACTTCCAGCCAACCAGTTACCAGCTGGTTTAATAACTGCAGACGGTCAGCAGCAAAATGTTATGGTTTACACGACGTCCTATCAACAGGTACGCACTCCCGCCCCCATCAGCTGCTTTAAAAGTGGATTCTCACCATTGGGGTTTGTTACCAGCTCATTTTAACTTTACATACTGCTATGAGAGACCTGTGGAAAGCTATTAAAAATTACTTTCTCCAGATGTACACACGGCAATACACAGTATTTCCTGACGGCTGAGCCAGTAGATGTGTTTACACTTGCCCAGATGGTGTCTAGGAAGAGGACTAGGAGATTATGAAGTAGCTCCTTGGGGGTGACCTGGGAGGAGGAGAGGCTTCCCTCTCCGCTGTCCTTGTTTGGATGAATATGTTACTTCCGAAGTTTCACAGCCAGGCATGGTGGCACCACCTGTCATCCCAGCACTCGGGAGGCTGAGGCAGGAGGGTCATTGTGAGTTCCAGACCAGCCTGGGCTACAGAGTGGGCTCGAGGCCAGCCTGAGCTGCATAGCGAGACCCTGTCTCAAAAGACTAAATCAGTGAGTGAGTGAGTGAAGTATCTCCTAACTACCGCCAATCCCTGTCTCCTCAGATTTCTGGTGTGCAGCAGATTCAGTTCTCCTGATCCTGAGAGCGGGCCCGTGGCCCGGGCGGTGGCAGTGGGTCGCCGGGATGGCTGTTTGTACATTAAGTAGCTGTAATGTAGCTTCCTGAGGCTTGGCTAATGAGGTGTTAATTCTGACTTGAGAATCTTTTTCATGAATGATTTTAAAGACAAATTTGGATTTTAAAGGTATTAAACTATTTTTGTTTTGTACGAGAGTGTTGCTCTGTATGACGCCTGTATGCATTGTATATTGCAATTTATTACTGTCAGAGATTTGTAGACAGTTTCTTATTTTCATATTGAATCATGTTACTTTTGTAATTCAAGCAAGCAGCTGGGTTAATTCATGACGTCTGCCCTGTAGGGAGGGCGCGGTAGAGTTCATGTTGAATGCAGGTCGCCTTTGTTATCCATTTGAGTTTGTCTGGCTCTGTGACACCTTGCATGATAACCTAGCTAGGTTTTAGCCTTTGCTGTATTTATTAAAGTTCCTTTTTTTTGGTAAAGCATCATAGTTTAAGCAGCACTGCTCTGAGAAGCGCCACCGGCCCAGTGTGATGTGGGAGCAGAGGCCTCCCGGCCCGGCCTGGTGCCCGCCTGGCGCCCGCCTGGGCATGTCGTTGTCACCATCATCATGGTCACCGTGTCTCGGGGCTTCTGGTAACACTAGATCTGTCTCCCGTGACTTCACCGCCAGCGTTGGAGCTCATTCCCGTTCCGTGTCCTCAGCACGCACTCCGGGTGGTGCCACCCCCCTGCCGGAGAGGGGCGCGGTCCGGTCGCCCCCTCCCTTCCCCTTGGACTGGAAGTGCCACCCACCAGGCCGTGCAGACCTTGTGCCCAGACGTGAGGCAGCAGGGCACGCGTGCCACCACGGCCTCTTGGGTGCCGTCCCACTCTGCAATAAACTCAGCCTGGAAGGTGTCGCTTATATCACACAGTAGCATGTGCTTGGGTTGCACCTCTTTAGAGCGGGGATCTGTATTTTCTCATCTCTGCTTCTTGGTGACGACCTGAGGGGTTTTTAAATTTAATAGCAGCAACAGCTGTTGTGTCTTTTGCCCGGAAGGAAGCTTGAGTGGCTGTCACCTGTCCCACACTGCCACTTCCTGGACACGGCCTGAGCAGGACCCACAGCTTTGCCGCAGGAGCCTGGGAGCGGGGCCCAGCGACACCCCCTCCACCTCGAGAGGGGTCCCCGGTGCAGGCAGGCTGGCAGGGGAGAGGGGGAGGGGCGTTAAGCAGAACCCACAATCACCCTACTGTGTTGAAATAACCAATGTTAATATTTTGATAAATATCATTTGTCCCTTTACTTTGCAAAATATGTATATTTTTATAAGAATGAGCTCATATCGTGCAGACCGTTTTGTAACCGGCTTTTTTCACTCAACAATATATTGTGAACCTGTTTTCCAGGTCATGCCTCGTCTTCTGCACCCTCTCTGTTGGTTTACTATTCTGTTGTATGACTGAATCATAATTTATTTGTCTACTGGAGATTTTTGACTATTTATATCTTTTCACAGTTATAAACAACACTTCACTGAATCTTGTGTACATCCATGACTTTTCTTGAAGTAAACTTAGAATTAGAACCACTGGGTCACCAGGCGGGCGGCATGTCGAGCCTGTTGCTGCCTGCCTGTAGGCACATTCTGGAACATTCCAAAATGTCTGCTGTTTGAGCTGGGTGGCATGCGTATCACCATGTCACAGAGAGGCACTTGTCACGTACCAAATTTATGTTGTAAAAGTGCTTTAAAGATTTGGCTGGGTTTGAGTAAAAAAGATAAAAAAGGAATTCAGTAGTTTTAGAATGTAAATCCATATGTGACAAAAGGTTTTAAACTCTGATTCGCCAAGAGTGCCATCTCGGGGCTCCCTGCTCCCATGGGAAAGGGCATGTCTGGTCACATATCCGGGACTTCACACACTTGAGTCAGTGCTGGCTTCCGTCACGTTATTATCCCCTGGATCTGAAATGTGTACGTGTCTGTGTCAACCTGAAAATACTGCCTAAAATTATGTAAATACTGAATTTTCTGGGTACCTAAGAGCAGAGTTTGAGCGACCAGTTACAGGTAGAAGGGGGACTCAGCACCTCATTATAGGCACAGAAAAGGCTTCCTACATAGCAGTCACCTCCCTTGGTGTGGAGCACCGAAATGACCTTTGACCTCCTGTGGCGTGGCCACCACCCAGCGTCACTCTGCCGCCATGCCTTGTCACTTGCTTTCCATGTTGTCCTGGTGGATGGGCTGAGCCATCCAGTCACCTTCAGCATTTCTAAGCGGACACAGCTTTGAAGGTCCAACTAACTGGATTCCTCTAGCAGTAGCAAACAGGCATGAAAAATGCAATCTTCCAGGGTTGGTTGGTTGATTTTATTTTGCAGAGGAAAAAAAATGTCAAGACAGGTTAGCAGGAGAGTTACCCTAACTAACACTGTGTGTCGTGTACTGAGTAGGTGCTCAGAGTACAAGCTACGGCCCGATTCCGGGTCCACGAGGTCAGTGCGGGGTTTAAATACGCAGGGCAGGAGGGGTGGTCAGCTGTCAGCAGGCTGCGTGCGCTGCTCCGAGCACTGAAATGCTCAGGGGCGACGGCCCGTGCCATCCCCCAACCGGTGGGAACCCACCCCCGAACCAGGCGACATGGATGGGCCCCTGTGTCAGCTCACAGCCGTGGGCATCCTGCGAGCCCATGAGGCCGCAGTGTGCCCAGGAGTGACAAATGGGACAGCCCTGTTTGAGAAGATGCTTGGTTTTGTGGTTTCTTTTCACTTCAGGAGTCTCATCTTCCCGTGCTCTGCAGGCTTCACTCTTGCTCACCCTGCGCCCCCCGCCCTGCTGCCCGCTGGGCCCCGGATGCTGACCGCCCGCATGGCCTGGACCCTGCCTCCGCCTGGCACGTTCCTCCTCCTCCTCCCAGCCCCCACCTTGTCCATTCTTCAAGCCTCAGCTTAGACGTCACCAGGAAAGCCTTTCACACTTCTGTAAAACATTTGTACAAATCACTGAACACAGAAAATCCTGCTGCACCTGGAGCGAGACGTGTGACAGGCCTGGGGTGGTTCTTTCTGTGTCTGCGTGTAGGGATCCGTGCAGCTGTGACACAGCATAGGCTCCAGTCGTGAGCAGCCGGTGGCACCAGGCCACCTCCTTTCTCTGGCTGCTGCCAGCGCCTTTCAAGATCAAAGCCTGCAGTGGTCACAGCTCGGGGATGGGTCGCTCGCCAAGAAGACCCTGGTCAGACCGTCCCTAGCACCCCCAAAAAGACAAGCTTGTGAACAGTGAAGTTAGAGAACTCCTGAGCTCGCCCGGCACGGCTGCCTTGCGCATGGCATGTTGCTAAATCCGAAACGAGAGCATCGCAGAGAGCTTGCCAGCACCGAGTGACGCCAGAGCGCAGGTGACTGCTGGAGGGAGGGCACAGCGTGACACGATGCCTCGCCTTCCACACCATGATGACACAACACAGACACTGCGTGAGCCTCCGTGTCTCCTGAGGGCAAGTGGGGTGTGTCCGTGTCTTCGCTCTGCACCTGTTCTGCGGGCTTCATGTCAGGGTGCATCTGAGAGGAGGCCACTGTGAGGCCCGAGTCCCGGGTCACCGTGGGGAGGAGCTGCCAGGCCAACGTGAGGTGCCACAATCCTAGACCGGACTCCAGCAGGCCGCACACAGACAGTCCCCAGTGCAGTCCAGGGACCAGGAGCCCCAACCTGACGGCCAGGCAAATCTCCAGGTCCATGGTTCACACCAAGGCAGCCTCAGGCACTGAGGGGAACGGCAGAGGGCGTCCCTCTTGCAGGGAAGACACGTCCCTAAGGTGGCTTTTTCTGTGTCCCCACCTCCTGCTCACCCCTGCAAGAACACCATGCAGCCAGTACAAAGGAGAGAACTGTGTGTCCTGTGGTTTTCCATGGACTGCAAATTCCACGCTTCCTACTCAGGCAGCAAAAGAAAATCCCCCCCAGGTATCAGGAATGGAACTCAGGACCTTGCACTTGCCAGGCAGGCACTGTGCCCCTGAGCTATGTCCCCGGCCCAGGAAAATCTTAGTATAGGTTTCATTCCTAAAACGGTCAAGAGACTGAAAACTCCAGTTAAACCTAATGTGCTAACAAAATGAGAAAGTGGTAAAATCATTTAAAATACCTTTCTAAAGGTACCTCTGTGTTAACATGAAAGCAAGGAATTGGTGGGAAGGGACAGGGGTTAATCATCCGGAGCTTTCCAAACCTAATCGCATCATGATGTCCCCTCCGTTGGCCTTACTATGCCTTCATTTTTTTTTTTTTTCTCGTACTGGGGATTGAACTCACGACCTCGCACTTGCTAGGCAGGTGCTTAAGCCACTGAGCTAAATCCCTGGCTGCCTTCATTTCTTAGTCTTTGATACAAAGAAAACTGTTTTCTTTGCAAATAAAAAGAAAGCAAGGAATTTACAGAACTCTTTAAAAAAAAAAAAAACAAGCAGAGAAGCTGTGAAGCCAGCCAGCACCAAAGCTGGACTCCACCGTCTCACACTTGTCATGGCGGGGACACCCCCACCACGGGACCCTCCTCCCGTGCCAGACCTGAATTAGCGCCCCCACTCACTAGTGCCTGGGCTCTGCTGACAGATCTCGGTTTCCACCCTTGCTCAAGTCCTCACTTGCCAAGGAAAACGGACACCGTGTCCTGTGCTGAAGGCAGCAGAAGTTACAGATGGCTGGTCAGGCACTTTGGTGCCCAGCATGTGACACCAAAGTGCCACTCACAGGAAGGAAGAGCAGGCGACACTGCAGGAGCCAGAGCCTGGGGTGAACCACGGAGTGTCTGTCACATTAGAAAGCAAGGGGGCCTGAAAACCAAATGGAACTTTAAAGGGAAACATAAAAACCTGAGGAGCCATGCTGGGTCTGGGAGCAGCACATCAAGAAGCCAGCTCGCCCTTCCCGTGAGCTGACCTGCACGTGAGCTGAGAATCACAGAAATCCCAGCTCTTGGCAGGTGGGACCCAGCAGTGCACGAAAGCTGGGTTTGCACTTGGAACTAGATATGGCTTAATGTTAAAAGGTGAACTACCTCGACTCAATCATTTCACTAGACAGAGACAAAAGCTATTAGTAACACTCAGCATCCACCTGTAATAAAACAACTAGTGGTCCACAAGTAGAAGAAAACTTCTTTCGTAAAAGTCATTTGTGAAAAAAATACTGCAGTGTGAAATGTTTAAATCATTCCTTTAAATTGAGAGGAAGACAAGGGTGTCCACTGTCGGCTCTTTTTGACATTGTGGTACAGAAATATTAATAAAAAGTTTCAGGTATAAGAATTGCAAAGAAATACTACAGAGATGTGAAAGACTTAAAGGACAGGTAGGCACCTTACTAGAATAGTAGAAGTTTGCTGGATCTAAAATCAATCCATAGCAGGGGGTGGTGGCACACGCCTGTCATCCCAGCACTCGGGAGGCTGAGGCAAGGAGGATCATTGCAAGTTCGAGACCAGCCTGGGCTACAAAGTGAGCTCAAGTCCAGCCTGAACTGCGCAGCGAGACGCTGTCTCAAAAAGACAAAAAAAAAAAAAAAAGAATGTGACCTAATTTATGATTAGCTACTGGAGCAATGACACGATTGTGCATCCAGAAAGAATTTTAAACTTGGTAAAAACTGGAGTGAAGAGGAGAAATAACATGTCGGCATTACTGGAAAACACTGTGTCCCCTGAAGAGCACCTCAGAGCCCCCGGCGGCCCCAGGCCACACTGAGACCAGCTGTCCCGGAGCGAGACTTGCCCTGTGCACAGGACATGGGCACAAGAAGGCGCTGGCTTCTGCACTGACCGACCAGCCGCCCTGTGCATGCACTGGTAGAGCAGCAGAGGACGGGACGGACACCAGCCCCCCTGAGGTCGTCCTTGGGCAGGGAGTTCACAGCTGCACTGTCTCTGGTAGCAAAAAGCTGCAAACAATCCAAACCTCTACAGACGGGACAGACAGTGAAAGAGCCATGCCGTGGAATACTATACACAGGAAAACAGGGAATATGGTTACAGGTGATAAACCTGGAAGGGAATCTGAAGAACAACCCAAGAAAACAAGTCACAGAAAACCACATGCAGTGGGATCCCGCTGGCTGTGAGTTCAAAAGCAAGAACATCTAAATATTTTATCAGGGTTACACACATGGATAATAGAGTCACAAATAAAAATAGGGGAATTAGTCACAAAAATCCAAAAGAATGTTTGTGTCACGTGGTATGGGGAGCAGACAAATGGGGGTGCTGGGCAGGTGGGAATGATATAAGTCCTGTGACCTTTTTCCTACTCTCAGACCAAGCAAGGAGAGAATCATATATTTACATATATAATTTTTTTCTATTTTTTTGAGATAAAGTCTCACTATGTAGCCCAGGCTGGCCTTGAATTTGAGGGGATCCTCTTGCCTCAGCCTCCAGAGCGCTGGGCTAGCAGGTGTGCACCACCACCCCCGGTGTGAATGTTCTATTTCTTAAGCTAAATATTATGCACGATCTTTCTTCTCACTTGCTGGGATGGAGCCCAGGCTCTGCACTCTGCTCAAGCCCAGCCCCAGCCCGGTTCGCCCTCTTACCCCACCCACACACAACTCACCTATTTTGGTGTTTTAGTGGAAACACACCGGGTTCTGTGACAGCAGGACACCGTGCCGCGCTCTGTGGGCACCACAGGGCACACGCATGAAGCTTGGGCCACAACGGGAAGAGGACAACACGGAAGAGACTCGGGCAGGGCTGGGAGCCCGGGCAGCTGCGATGCTGTGGTGTCCTCGCCATGCTTGTTGAGCTGGCCATGACTAGCCGGCCGATGACCACTCACCACGGGTGTCTAATTATTGCATAAAGTGGACAAGGAACGAGAGGGTGACAGGAATCTCAAAACCAGCAGGCCCCGTGGACTTTCCCCATTTGGTTGACTTTCCAAAGGGCACATTTCCTGTGGGGCATCCGTTTCACAACGCCTCTCCGTGTTAGGCTTCCAAGGCACGCGGCAGCTGCAGACTGATTCTCCGCTCCTGGCGAGGGCAGCGAGGGCAGCGCCCGCAGAAGTTTCACAACCCTTCCCTGCCCAGAAGGTTACTGTGCGGGCGGCAGGCTAGGCCAACACGGTCAGGTGATTCCCCCAATGCAGGGACAGAACTAGATGTTTTGATATTTGATCCAGAAATTTTAAACCATTAAGCAGATCTTGACACATCTCATCCCTTCCCTGTCCCCAAACAGGGCAGGGTCATTTTGATTTAGGGAGTCAGGCAGGGCCGGACAGGGCTGGACAGGGCCAGCAGCCAACTGGCAACCCAGGACAGGAAGAGCTGTCTGCAGCCCATCTGCCCAGCCGGGTCCACCTGAAGGCTTGGGGCACGGCTGTGGCTATTAAGAAAACCCGGGCGGCAGAGCCTGCATCCTACCTCACTCACCCTGGAAAAGCAGTGCCGCCAGGGGGCGCCAGCCTGTGCCCAGAGGCCGAAGGGTCTGGGCTGGGCTCTCTGCCCCTGGCCGGCAGCTGGGCTTGGGGCTCCTGCATGGTGGAGTCTTACACCGAGCTGCTCATCCCTTCCTGGGATAAACGGAGAAATCCACAGGATACCTGGTGTTCTCAGAGCCCATCCTCCAGGGAGGGGCAGGCGTGTGCAACCTGCTTAGTTAGAGCTGGGCATCGGCTGGACACGGCTTATGCGTGGCTGGTGCTACTCTGTCCACGAGCAACTGCTGGCGGCCGCCTCTCCTTCTAACCCCAGCGGGGACGCAGCAGCCGGCTTGCCGTGCCCTGGGCATCCTGGATAAAACCATGGGCCACCAGCCCCCCACTGCACTTCCCACACCCCATCCCTGGTGGGCAGATGTGACCACCGATGTCTCTAGGTGTCTTCAGGGCTCTACGCAGCCAGCCACAAAGGATCGCGAGCGGGGAGGGCTTCCGGAAGACCCGTCCTCCTCTGCCCAGACCCACGCCTGCCAGGCTCTGGGCAGCAGGCCCTCGCTCGGTGCCACTTACGCGGGGCACAGAGCAGGGGACCCCGCGCGGGTCTCAGATGGAGGCCTGGAGTGGAGGCTTTGACTTTAGGTTCTCAGAAGAGAAAGAATAGCAGACGGATACAAGTAAAATACGCAAAATCTGCTTTAGGACTCGATCGCCTTCTCTGTCTTCACTCAGCTTCTAGAATTTATTTTTATTCTCAGGATTTTTTTTTTTTTCTCCCAGGATATTGTAGCTTGTTCTTCTAGGGACAATCAAAATAAGACCTCCTCTGCGGCTACAGACCCGTGGACACGGAGAAGCTCACAGCTGCACTGGGAAACTGGGGGAGGCAGCCGGTGGGCTTTCCTGCCCTCCACTCGCGGTGACCACGGCTGTGACCCGACTTACTCTGGGCTGAGCCAGCGATAACCCTGGTGCCTGTGTCCTCCTGCAGGGCCCTGTGCTTCATTCACTACGAAGGGACTACTTCCGGCGTCAGAAAGGGGATTAGCTGGGTGTGGTGACGCACACCTGTCATCCCAGCACTCGGGAGGCTGAGGCAGGAGGATCATTGAGAGTTCAAGACCAGCCTGGGGTACAAAGTGAGCTCAAGGCCAGGTGAACTGCATAGCGAGACCCTGGCTCAATAAATAAATAAATTAAAATTAGAAAGAAAAAAAAGAATCACAACTGTAATCATTTGTAGTAAAGGTGCTTTACTTTATAGGTCACCAGTACACAATACATAAAACTGCATAAAATCAGTCTTAGAAAATACAACAGTTATACCTTAGATGGTCCAGGCACAAATCTATTTTGGAATCTACTTCACTTATGATCAGATGACCATGATAACTTAAATTACGAATAACCTTTTCATCTTCAAAGTTATAAATGGTTTTGATGTTAGAACTGCCATTTAAAAAAAAATACCCTTAGGGCAGGCAACATCTCTAATCAGAATGAATCTCTGCTCCTCAACAAGGCTTTGGAATAATGGATCGGCAGTTTCCTCTTCCTACAGGTGACTGTATTTATGTGACGGGGTTTGGGGCAGGTGTGCCTCAGATCTATGCAACCAGATTATATCCACTCTACTAATGCTAATAAAACTGAGCTTATACTTCTAGTGAAACTGCCAAAAAGCTTACCAAACTAAAATAAAGCCAATGAAATGTGTTGGAAAATGTAATTTTTTTTGAGAGAGAGGCAGAGGATCTCTCAGACTTCAGGCTGGCCTGAGCTCACTGTGTAGAATAGGCTGGCCTTAAACTTGCAGCAGTCCTCCTGCCTCAGCCTCTGAGAGCTGAGATTACAGGAGTGTGCCACCATGCCCGGCTGGAAAACGTAATTTTAAAATCATGCAACATCAAAAATATTTTTACTACTTCTGTGAAGCAGAGACACACAGCACAGAACGAAGATGGTGACACGAAGACTTGTTGCATCAGGACCGCTCACCCAACAGAGAAGGGCACTGCGATTTCACCCAGTGTAAACCCTCGCAGGAAAGGGATCTGCCAGGGGGTGCTGTGTTTGCCCAGCACGTACACGGGTCACGCGCGGCAGAGAGAGCGTGGGAGGACGGAGGGAAGTAGGGGGAGGGCAGAGGGAAGGCAGGCAGGCGCGGAGGAAGGGAGTGGGGAGGGAAGGAGGCCCTTATCTATACAATATGGCCCACTGTACAGAAAGGGAGCCAGGTGATACAGCTTGTGTCTGGGTGTCCCCCAAAGCCTCATGCAGTCATGGGGAGTGGGCTTTTCAGGGGCTACTAAATCTAGAGTTTGTGATTGGTTCACTGTCTGGTGCTGGGACAGGATCTAGAGTGTGATTGGTTCATGGTGCTGGGACTGGATCTAGTTTGTGATTGGTTCATTGTCTGGTGCTGGGATTGGATCTAGTTTGTGATTGGTTCATTGGTGCTGGGACTGGATCTAGTTTGTGATTGGTTCATTGTCTGGTGCCAGGACTGGATCTAGAGTTTGTGATTGGTTTGTTGTTGGTGCTGGGACTGGTGTGTGCGTGCTTCATCCACACTGGAGAGGGATCCTGCACTGAGTATAATGCAGGGAAAGAGGCTCGCTCCTTGTTTTTGCCTCTTTTGCTCTTGTTGCTTTTGCTGCCTTCTGCTGCCATGAACGGCTGCCCCTCAACCACACCGCCCTGCCTTGGAGCCAGCTGATTGCAGGCTGAAACCTTCACAAACTGTGAGCTAAATAAAACTTTCCCACTTTTTTGTTGTTGCTGTTTTTGGTACTGGGGATGGAGCTCACGACCTTGCGCTTGCCAGGCAGGCGCCTATGCTGTTGAGCTAAACCCCAGCCCCACGCCTTTCCCTCTTTAACTTTGGGTGTCAGGGAGAGAAAAGTAACTAAGACAGGAGGGATCTTTAGTCAATGCACAATTAATAAGAAACCATGTGCTCCTCTTTTTAAATTTTTTTTGTCTTTTTAAGACAGGGTTTTGGTATGCAGTTGAGGCAGGCCTTAAACTCACTGTGTAGTCCAACTCACCGCCATCCTCCTGCCTCAGCCACCCAAGCACTGGAATTACAAACATGCACCCCTCTTATTTACCCAATTCATTCTACTCATGAGCGTGCAGCTCGCAAGGCCTCTTCTTGGCTGACGGCAAAGTCACAGAGACCTCCCACCGGATCTTTCAGTGAATAATCCCTTAGAAGTGGGTCCTTTGTTAAGAGACGCAGGTTCATACTCATCTTCTGGGCCAGGCTTTCAGTGAAGTAAACTCAGTCAAATGCTAAGCAAGGGTAAATATTTAAGTATTCTGCTTTTTTTTGAGACAGGGTCTCACTATGCACTTCAGGCTGGCCTTGAGCTCACTTTGTAGCCCAGGCCGGCCTCAAACTCACTGTGATCCTCCTGCCTCAGCCTCCTGAGTGCTGAGTGTGCCACCACATCTTGCCATTTTTCTTTTCTTTTCTTTTTTTTAAACTATTTATTATTATTTTTTGTGGTGCTGGGATCTGACCCCCTGGGCCTTGCACATGCAAGACGAGAGCTCTGCCGCTGAGCCACATGCTCAGCCCTTACTCTGCTTTAAATTAACTTATTCTTTGTCTTTAGGAGAAGGGTTTTTAAATGCATACTGTTAATTAATGCAGACAATAAGGAGTTAAGAGCCAGACACTTTTCTAATAAAGCAAATAGATCATTAAAATAACTGGGCTTGAAATGCACTTACTTTAACTTTCCATTCTTCTTCTTTCCCACCGCCTTCCACCTTTCCCCGCATTCTCCCTGTTTTATAAATGAAGTATGCACAGAGCCGACCCTACCATTTAACACATACAGAGCTGCTTACCCTTTATTTTAACTCTGGCTAAGTACAGCGCAGCCTACAGCAGACACATCCTGGAAAGCGTACAAATGATTATAAACGTAACAGTGAGGTGAGTGAAAATCCCACGAGTGCAAAAAGCAGGCATATGCCAAAAGCTAAGTGCATGAATTAAACCAATGCAGAGAGCAGCTCCATGACGCTCCGACGTAAATGTTTAAACACAAGGATTCAGATCGCCAGAGAAAGGTTTTCTGACACCGCCATAGCAGTGCGTTTATTTCATCTTTAGAGTTCAGAAACCACTCAGTATGTGTCTAACAGTTCGCATATTTTCTTCAAGAGAAAATTAGTGAGACACATTAATTACAAATACTGTAATATAAAAATCCCAGTTCTTTACAAAAAATTATATATTAAAATATTCTATACACTTTAAATTAGTAACTGGAGCATGCATATATATCAATTCTGCACAATGAATTCCATGTTGGCTGGGGATATCATACATAAACGTTGATGACGCAGCTACTCAGTGAACCCAAACTGGAACAAGGTTACATGATGTGAACTGACAGACCTGTGCCCTCGAAGCTGCTGCAGCTCTGGGTCTGCAGTGTCTTTTCTGCAGTTATTGCTCTGTAGATATTTATTCCAGATTTGAACAGGCAGTGGAACCAGGAAGTTCCCAAAAGGTTTAAAACAAGTTACCTACAGCAGAGTATTTATAACTCTTATCTGAATTTTTAAGGTTGTAAGGAACCTGAGTTAGCTGTCTAATGCTTATAATTCTATCGTAAAAAAGTTTATACAATTTCAAGGTAAAAATAATGCAAAAATAAAACATCTAGAGCATTTACAAAATCTTACAAATGTTTAAAACACTATCCCAAACTTAGGTCTTATTAAGGTGCATCTTTCGTTCTGCAGTAAGAGGACATACACTTCAATTCTGACTTTTGAAATTATGAAGGTTTTAATTTCAGCAAAGGAGTTAGAGCCACTGAGCACTTGAAAGCAGCCTGTGGGGAGCGCGCATTTAGGGCTGAGACCTCCAGGGAAACCTGCTGGCCCTGGGCTGTGGGCAGGAGCTGGAGGGCTGGAGGAGGGCCGTACTTCACCCAGAACACACACACTTAAGCACGCTGGGCTGGGAACCGAGACTACCCTTTCTGTACCTCACTATAAGTGCAAGAGGACTAGAAGTTCAAAAGCAGGGCTGGGGATTTAGCTCAGTGGCTTGGCAAACACGAGGTCATGAGTTTGAGCCCCGGCACCAAAAAAAAAAAAAAGAAAAAGAAAGAAAGAAATTCAGTCTGTAAGCTCGCCTTTTGCTCTGTCCTGGCTAATTTCCTAAGCTCTGTGCTAGATGTAAATGAAGAAGGGAATCCATGTCTACGGAAACTAGCCTAACAAACACTGTCCAGTGAGAGTGAGCTGGCAGGGCCACCACTCCCACAGGGCAAGGTCCAGCCAGCACTGGAACCAGGTGCCCTGCGGGAGGGCGCTCCTCCCCGGAAGACTGAGTTAGGCAGCCTGGGGGGGGGGGGTCAGGGGGATAAATCCTCCTGGCTTCATCTTAGCTTCACTGGTTTTCTTTGCAAAAGAGCTACACAGATAAGGAAGAATCTGTATACTAATTTTCAGAGTCCTTGCTTTTCTCTATTTTTATTTGTATCTACAACTGAGTGAATGTATTTTAAGAACAACTTACAAACTCAAAAGTTCATAACTGTTGGAAGTACAGTCGGAGAACATTTTTTTAAATGACAAATCTTCACAACCAGTTGCTAATAAATAAGTGCTATCGAACAGCATCAGTAAAACAATTCAACTCAAAGGTGCTTTCTTATTGTTACCCTGCAGCCACCGCACCTGCGTCGCCGGTCCGTACCCCTTCTCGTTCTTGGCCGAGATGCGGAAGACGACGGCAGGCCGGGACGTGTGGTCGATGTGTGCGTTGGCCAGCTGCCCGGCCGTCACAGCGCAGGAAGTCCTGAGCCCGCAGTAGATCCGCATGAACACGAGCTGGCTCGGGTTGTCCTGGATCTGCGCGGTGCGGATGGCCAGGTAGGCAGAGTACTCCAAGATGTTTCCGGACGGGGAGGTTGGGGGTTCCCAGGAGAGATGGATGCCTTCGACACTCTACAAAAGGGGGGATGCGTCAGGTTCTCCAGGCTTCTCCACGCCCGTGCGCTAAATCTGCCTTTAACACACATAACGCTGCTTTTCCTTAAGGTAACTCATTAGGCACTGGGTGCACTGCTGCTGTTCTGGAAGTCTATCTGAGGCCGATCTACAGTGCTTAGCTTGTGTGCACTTTGCCTGTCCTTTCCTTTTTTTCCAGAGAAAAGGTCTCACTATGTGGCCCAGGCTGGCTTTGAACTTACTACGTAGCCCAAGATGGCCTCCAACTCACAGCGACCCTCCTGCTTCAGCCTCCCAAGTGCTGGGGCACATACCCATTTTTCACAAGCACAGTGAGGCTTCCGTGTCTGCCCCTAATAGCCCAGAAAGGGGACTTTTCCTTCCCTAAGCACAGGCCTTTTCTTCCCTAAGGGAGGACAGGACTTGGGGTAAAATGTCCTCCCATTTCATGTATTCTGTTACAACTCTCCAGCATGGACTTCTAGTTTACATAACAAGAACACAGCGAAAAGATTTCCCTGCCTTTCTGTGCTGTGAATGCTGTAATTCTGCTTGAATTAGTACTTAAAAAGACCATGAGCAATTAGCAAAAAACATTTACTCCACCTCTTTCTGGTGATCTCATCAGATGCTAATGAGAATTTCTACACACAGCTGGCGTCACGCAGGAGGTCTGGAATCATTTACACCCCTGGCTCTCGCGCTGACATCTCACCTTTGAAATCCTGACTGCAGAAGGCGCTCCGGGGAACCCAGGAATGCATGTCTTGAACTCACTGACTCTGCTGAAGGGGCCTATCCCGCAGCCGTTGATGGCGGCCACCCTGAATCTGTACCCGGTGCCTGGAACGAGATCTTGCTTCTTAAGCAAGCTGTAGTCAGGGACATCTGCGTTTTCCACCTAAAATGTAACACGCACAACAGTCAAATAAAAAGAGCAGTTCATTCATTAATTTTTAAAAATATTTAATTTTTATTCAGTAAAACTTTTTTCAACAAAACTTTTAAAGAATGAATGTTTTAAAGTTCCAGCTCAGATTTATTTCTGTCTCTCACACAAGGAATAAACTTTCTAGTACGGAAGCAATTATACCAAGAAATCAGTGATTCTTACCGAGGGAAAAGTGCCTTTCCCAGCTGAGAATCACAGATTGTGAAAAGAAAGGCCTGGGTGTCTGCATGGGGAAGGTGGGAAGGCAGGAAAAAATCAACAGCCACTACAGACGAACTAACAGCTACTTCCAAACATGGCTCAGAAGAAAAACCTGGGAATTACTGCCCAGTAATGGCCTGCCCAGGACAGAGGCCTTGAGACAGGCAAGCAAGCCTGGCAGAAAAGAAGCCGCTTCCAAGCTCAGAGGACTTGTGAACCGCATGCTTGGGACACTGAATAAAGGCCACATTAAACAACTGGACACATTCTAGACCGGAAGCTCACAGTGTTCACAACTTTCAAACAATTCTTACATCCTCTGCCCCAGCTCTCACGAGACCTCTGTGAGACAGGAAATGCCAAGAGATCACCCTACTTTATGGGACCTAAGTCACTGCACTTTACAGAGGAGGAGACCAAGTCTCACTGCTGTGTGCTGGACCAGTGATTCAAACCACGGTTTGCTGGCTCTACATTCCATGCTTTTCCTTGTAGGAAAATCAGGTAGCTAACAGGCTCTTAGGTATGCATATGTCCTTACATATAATACCCAACTTCAGCCAGAAATTTCATCAGGCATAATACTAACCAATAATTAACTAGAATTTCTGTTTTGTCAAGAATTGGAAAAACTCAATTTGAAAAAAAAGGGACACCAGATGTAGTATTAGATAACTGAAAATAAATGATATACAGCTTGGGCACCCTCACCCAATATGCTTGGGGCAAGAAATGTTTTGGATTTCCGATTTTGGTCAGATTTTAGAATATCTGCATCCACATAATGAGGTTTCTTGCCTGGTGTGGTGGCACACATCTGTAATCCCAGCACTTGAGAGGCTGAGGCAGGAAAATCTCTGTGAGTTCAAGACCAGCCTGGGCAACAAAGTGAGCTCAAGGCCAGCCTGAACTGCATAAGGAGACCCTGTCTCAAAAAGACAAACAAAAAAGAGGTATCTTGCAGATGGGACCCAAGTCCGAATACAAAATCCATTTGCTTCACATATAGTTTACACAGCTAGACTGACGGTAATTTTGGAGGTGCTGGAGACTGAAGCTGGGGACTTTTCACTGAGCTACATCCCCAGCTTTCTTTGATTTTTTGAGACAGGGTCTCACTAAGTCACCAAGCTGCTCAAACTTCTGAACCTCCTGCCTCAGCCTCCCAGAAGGCTGGGACGACGTGTGTGAGGCACTCTTGTTGTCCGCCCAGGAGGCGGCTCCTAGTGCACGAGCATTTCCGACCATGGTGTCCTGGGGACACCGTAAAGCTCTTCATTTTTGGAGCACTTTGGATTTTGTACTTTTGGGGTTAGAGATGCTCATCTTATTTTCTCAATCTGGGAAGATCCAGTGAATCAAAATGAGTAGCTACTTCCATGCAATTCCTTTCTGGAAATTCTCCATGTACAATAAACATTAGTTCAGCATGCTTTAGGACTGTTACCTAGCTCATAATTCTTATCAGCTTCATGTCCTATACAATGTCTCCTTAAGGAGCTTCAGAGTCAAGGGAAAATTAATAGCATATAGAGGTTTTACATTTTTTAAATTAAAAATCAAGGCTAAAAATATCTCAGTAAAAAAACAATTCTCTAAACACCCTATGTAACAAAATTAGAGACATTTGGAAAACAATACTCAGATTAGATTTTTATAACATGAAACCCAGCTCAGTGATTGTACAAGATTGTTTTTTTCCTTTTTGTGGTGCTAGGGATGGAACCCAGGGCCTCGTGTGTGCAAGGCAAGAGCTCTATCACCGAGCCGCATCCCCAGCCCTGTATAAGGTTTTTTTAAAACACCATGTTTGGGTTGCGCTGTATTCTGTAAGAAGAACCTTAGTAAGCACACAGAACTCTCAGTGCAGGTGGCAGCTGGACTCCATCCAGCCAACCTGAGTCAGTTAGCAGAGCGGCCTCCCTCAGCTGTGACCGGGGAAGGCATGGCACGGTTACCTTGGAGGTGCCCTGCGTCCCCTTCGGCAGCAGGTAAAACTGGCTCACCAGTGCGGTGTTGTTCCTAAAAATCCCCACGTCGCACCACTGCCGCTCCCCTGCTTTCCCTGCGGCCACTGAGTTTGAAGGTGTCTCTTTCTAGTTTTAGAGAAAGAAAAGCTTATGAAGCTTTTATCAAGTATCTCAGGAGCCTCAAGCTCTCCTAAACCCATGCAGTGATCTACGAGCAGGTATACGGGAGCATCACAACACTGAGGGCTCATCCTAAGTAAACCAGGGCCTCACAGGTCAGGTCAATGGGCAGTGGGGGGGACCCAATCAAACCCGGGGCAGCAGGGTGGGGCGGTGGCGGGGTGGGGCGGCATCTCCAGCCAGGCCCGAGCCCAGCAGTAACAGCCGGGTGGGGTGAGGTGCTTTCCCATCACCAGCCCTGACAGGTCACTGTCACTCAGACCTCGGAAAATGCAATCCCTTCAGGGAAATGTTACGACTAGCTCCAAGCGGAGCACATAGAGAAAAATTCATTCCAAGTTGGCTTTTGTCTTGATTCAAAAACAACTAGCAGAAATTCAGTGCCCTTTGCACTTGAGATACCTGTGATTCTCCAAACCTAAAAGGAGAAAAAATGTTCAAAACTAAAATGCAATTTTCATGTATGTTAGTATATACTACAGAGGAGTCCATTAAACAGTCTTACATTTCTACTCTGCTTTTAAAAACAAATATGCTTCCTCTACCTTAAGCTACTTTAGTGATAATTGAATTATACTTATCCCTGGAACTAACCTTTTTAAGCCATCTTCTTATAAATGAGACACTGTTTCCAGAAGCTCAAAACAAATGTGCACTTCAGTTATTTATTTCTGTCTTAAACATACAACAGCAGAGGTACATGCTTATCATTCACATTGTTTTTACTGAGGCTATCACACAGGACAAAGTGAACCACTGAGAAAAGTCTTTAAAGAAAAAGGAATTATCTTTAAGCTTGTCTTCATTTTTTAAGTTGTAAAAATTCTCTCAACAGCTTTTATAAAACAAGTGGTTCTGACTGAAACACCAAAAACAACTCTGGCAGATGCGCTACAAAAAGATTCAAAGAGAAAGTTCATTTTAATTCTCCTTCCCAAGAAGAGTCATGAGGACTCTACATTCTGGAAAGGTGAGAGCAGGTTAACCTTATAACAGAGGATCCAACTCCAAAACAATTGGAAGAAATTAATACAGACAGCGCTTCAGGATTCTAACAGGTGAACACAGGTCAAACAAAAACTCTTGCTCATAGCAGTGAATCTGAAATGACTGATAATAAAAAGATCCTCTGAAATACACACATGTATCATTTTCATTCTGAATTTCTCCAATCAAGGCAGTCTGGGGCGTGTGCGAGGCACCTTGCTGACACCTGGCCTTCAGGCCACGCACTGCCACATGCTGGCCTCCCGGGAGCCCTCACATCAGAGTCGGCCGGCTCAGCCGCTGTGCTCTGCGTAAGCAGCCAGAGCCCCGGCCGAGCTGTCCTGCCTGACCGCACCCTGTCTTTTCCCAATGCCCTTTACACGCACACACATGCGTTTCTGATGACAGAGGCAATGCGTTTCATGGTGGGAAAACAGGGAAAGAAGTCAAAAAGCTCTGTGGGCCACAACTCGGACAGCCACCCAGTGTTTCCTGTGCGTATGCAGGGTGTCAGCAGGGCATGGATTTTTTTTTTTTTATCAAAATTGGGAGCACAGAATACATACTATTTTATCAAGCTTTTCCCTCTAACATTACATTATGAAAATTTTCCCCTTTGACCATTTACTTCTAAAGTTATACCAACTTACTGCTACATGAGCCCTGAGAACTTCCTTCAGGAGTTACTGAGAAGCTGCCTGGCCGGGAAACATGCACCCTGGCCAGGCCCTGCACTTACAGAGAACGGCGCGGTGTGGACCTCCACACGGCTGATCTTAGTGGCAGGCAGGGCACACGTCTCATCAACTAAAAATTAAACAGTTCATGCATTAAGGTTCATGGAGTCACTCAGTGACCGGACATTAAAATTTATAATCCACATACAGATACCAAGTACCACTGACCTGCACACTTAAAAATGGTACCGATGGTAAAGTTCATCTTACATATATTTTACCACAATAAAAAAACTGGGAAAGTAGTTGGGGGAGATCACAATAAGCAGAAATACAGGCCCTTTTACTCAATCCATACAGTTCATTTTCAAAAGGCTTTGATGGCTAGCTAGAACCTCAGAAAATGGTCACCTAAGGAGAGACACAACTCTTTTTTTTGTTTGTCTGTTTTTGGTACCAGGGATCGAACTCACGACCTCGCACTTGCAAAGCAGGTACTGAAGCTGCCGAGCTAAATTCCCAGCCCGAGACACAACTCTTAATTGTAAAATAAAAACTTACAAAGCTGGAAATCAATCAGGCTGAGAATTATTACTTCAGTCTAGAACTTTTTCTCGGAAAAATGCTGAATTTATTCATTGTAGGGAAGATACAGTCTGAGTGCACTTCTGGGTGCTAACCTGAGTATTTTACGGAAGGAGCAACCACCTCAGGCTTTCCCTACTTCCATACCACCCAACTCTAAAGGAAATGCGATTCCCAACTAAGACAAAATGCGAGAGACAGGCTGACACACGTAAATGGGTTACACAGAGCGAACCCGTGAAACCCGTTCGAACCTTCGGCTTTGGTGCTGAGGGCTGTCAGTGAGGGCTCACCCTTGACCACCGTCCCGTTCGTACTGGGTGACTCAGTTTTAATGGTCTGCTGGGTTATCAGAGTCTGTGCACCGGAAACAGAACTGGATCCGGATGTTTCGGGGACAACTGTTCTTAAGTCCAGGCAACTACTTAGCACACCCACGTTTGCTGAAGTGTGAGGACCTGTGTTAAAGGAGAGAGATCAATTAGTGCAACACCTGGAGCTAATTATGGCCTCTCTGATTTTGTCACGTGGCCCTCGCAGCCTACACATTTTCCAGTCTCCAGCTGGAACGCGCTTACGGCCATGCTTGTCTCTGCCTCTCTCCTGACGCGCTCAGTCTGTCTCCTGGGGCCTGGGCTCCTACTCCTTGTCCCATGCTTTGAGACCTTCATGCAAGTACTCTTCCCTTTGGGGCTTTCAGGTCACTGGTGTGTGGGTCCTGAAGGTCACCGAGTTTCTCAAGCAAGCAGACATGTGTCTTCCTTGCCCATAAGTCCCCACCAGCTACCAGGGCTCCTGGCTGAAGGATGCTAATGAAGTGGCTCTAGGGAACATCAACGACTTCTACAGGTGACACCTCAAGCTTTATTTGACCTTTCTGCAGTGGAAACAAGGCTGACCACACGTTCCTGCTGTGCAGCTGCTTCTCTGTGATTTATGTCCACTCATGCACTCACTGGAGATCCACCGCCAGACATGGCTTGTTCCCACGATGGTGAGGGAGGGCGGCTTGCTTGTGCCCTCGCTGCTTCATGTGGTAGAGAAAGACCCACACACGGTCTCCAGCTGTGAAGCTGCTACCCAGGGAAGAGTCGCCTGTGTTTGGTCTCCTCCCAGCCCTCTAAGGCACCTTCTCCACCTCTTCAGGCGGTTTCTTTTCTTCAAATAATGCTTTGCATTGTGCTGTGGCTAATCTGCCTCTTCCCCTGGCTGCGTTTTCAGTATCGCTCAGGAATCATGCTCCCCTTAACACCGATGGCCAGGCACTGACCACACACCGCCGGCACCCAGCAGGTAGCGCAGGGCCAAGCTCGGAGTGTGCATTTCCTACGGAGGACTGCCTCCGAGCCCCAGCTGTGACATACCCCTGCTGGTTAGAAGCCTCACCAGGAGGCCCCTCCTGTGCTCTGAAGACAGTAAATTCAAAGCTGGACCTTTGCTCCTGCACTTTCTGTTTGGATGAAGAGTAGCGTTATTCATTCTGTTCAACTCAAAAACCTGGGCATCGTGTTCAATGCACTTTTATTTCTCCTGTCCAACCAGTTGCTAGGTTCCATAAACGTGGTATATTTTCTTTTCCTCTACCTCACCTCCAGAGTCCCACAAGAACCCGACAAGTGGGCCAACCATTTTCTACTGCGTTTTGTCCCCACGGTGAGGCTGGAAAGCTCCTATAAAAATGCAGCCGTCTTCAAGTCCCACTCATGCTGGCCTGAGACAGGTGACCATCCTGACACCGCGAGCTGTGCTCCGCTCTGGCTTCTCCACTTGCCCAGCGGCTCACCCAAACTGCCACGGGTTAGGACGCAGAGATCTCAAAGCTCAGATCTGTTTTCTGAGAATGATTTTTTTTTTTAAGACACAGAAAATCACTATAAGATAATTTACATTGAAGTCTGGAACTAAGATTTTATAAACGTGACTAATAATTCCTTTATATCTAGGAAGTCAATAAAACAAAAAAGCTCTCTTCTCCTTCAAGTAATACGTAAGGCAAATGATCTTCTGTGAATATTTTTATCTACCAAGGATTCAAAGAAAATGGAAATAAAAGAACTCATCTTACTAAATTTGAATCATTAAGGAATTAGCTTTGTATCACATATAACGGTCTTTAAATAAAAGATAGTTCTTATGTCAGGATCAGAATGAGATTTTTGTGTCTCTTATGGTTTTATTATTATTTTATTTATTTTTGGTAGCGGAGATTGAACTTACAACCTTGCACTTGCCAGGCAGGCACTTAGACTGCAGAGCCAAATCCCCAGCCCTCAGAATGAGATTTTTAAATAAATTTCAGACACTCACATCAGAGGCAAGGCTTAATATATCTCAAATGTCATCAGAATATGCAAATACGAACATCGCCAAGTGATAAGTACTAATCACCCACCAGTTCTCATAAGTGAACTATCTTTCCAAGGATAATCCAGTTACTTGCTAAACAAATATTCACTATTTACCAAGCTCAGAGCTAAGTGCTAGACAAAAACATAAACAAAACAGACAACAATCCACGCCCACACGAGTAATTTCATATAGTTAAAGTTCTAACAAAAAGAGTAAGGGCAGGGACCCTAACCGCACTGGCCACCCTAACATGTCGCGGGCGGACCGTCCTCCAACTCCACGCCTGAGTCCACATTGCTGGGTGGCCAGGCCCACGGCCGTCAGCCCTGGACTAGACCCGATGCAGTAGGTATTTTATTTTTGGGAAAATGGATGAAAACTATATAACATTTTTCAGTAATTCTAATACTTCTCTCCGGTGTTACAAGACATTCAGTTGTATGTAAAATGTCATCCTTATACCTTCACTCTTCCTTGGCATGTCCGCCATGCAGCTATTATGATTAGAAGCATTAGCCGCCAAAGGTGAATGGGAACCGGCACTCAAATCTGCTGCTTTGAAATCTGGTTTGTTTCTCACTGAAACTCCTTTCATGGCTGTGTGTTCCGTTTTTGCACTATTTACTATGTCGCTGATCTATAAGAAATAAGACAGTTTAACTGTAGCAGCACTGCTCAGTGAAACAAAACACATGCAAAGAAAAGCAAATAATCTGCAAGTAAATGCTTTAAAAGTGTTTACCAAATATGAACCATTTAAGAATTAAATTAATTGGTACAGAATTGTTCTGTAAGGTGTAGAAAACTCTTTTCTCAGTCTCCATGCTCTGAAGGCCAGGTCAGGGGAGGAGAGGAAGGGAAGGGACGTGGGGAGGATTTTGCTGTTGAGATGGCGTTCTCCAAATGCTATCAGGCTGGCCTCGAATTCCCACTTTCCTGAGGCAGTAGGTGGGACTACAGGCCTGCACCACCGGGCCCAGCTGAAAACCCACACTTTTATGTGGCAGCCAGTGGTTTGGGTTTCGTTACTTTTCTGTCCCCAGCTTGACTGTGAACTCCCAGAATTTCCCCTGTCCTAAGGCCGCCCCTCACTTGCCCTGAATAGTCCTCCACTTGGTGGTGCTGACAGCGCTGTTAATAAATGTGATGGTAACGACAGCCACACACACTCTGCCCTCCGTGTTGTGATGTCTTTGAACACAGTGTTTAAAAATCAGGATTTCACTAGAATTAGGTAAGGAAGGAACAAACCCTAAGATTTTAAATATATGTATTTCAGGAAATTCCTCCAAAAAATTTCAAATAATCACAAGGAAAGTAAAAAGTACAGTGGGAGAAGAGACAATACTAGGTGTCGCCCAGGTCGCTAGGCACCTGTAGGTAAACAGGGTGGGGGCGCCTGGGGTGGGGTGCACAGTGCAGCCCTGTGAGAAGGCTGAGCCTCCGGTACGCGGAGCCAGCCAGCTTCCCCTCCCCATTCCAGGTGGGAAGCTGGGGTGCAGGGCTCTGGAGTGCGGTATAGCTCCCTCATCCAGCCCAAGGCACGGTCCCTGTCAGGACCTTCTGTTCACCTGCTGAGCTGCGCCCTACCAGGCAGGTACCAGGCCCCTGCATCTCTCTGCTCCAAGGCCAGCTGAGTGCCTGCCAAGTTCAAAATTAGGAGTAAAAAGGAGCCTGAAAAAGGGAATCTTCAGAGCAGAATGAAACATGTCTGCTAAAAGCTTCATTTGTGAAGAGATAAAGGAAGCTATTTCATTTACGAAGCAAGAATAACATGCTATAGAGAATGTGGTTGAACACATTTAAGTACTGAATTTGTAATACAAAATAAGAAGTTTTTTCAGGAAGTAGAATGGACAGAAAGAGAAAATGGGAACCAGAACATCAACTCAGAGGTCTGGGCCAGGAGCAGCCGTATCCACCGGCGGTAGGGGTAGCGAGCGGCTGGCGCGGCAGGCCTGCACCCGGGCTGCACGGCAGGAAGGGGCCAAGCTCAAGGCCAGCCTTGGCAGTGTAATGGGACTCTGACCTGAAACAAAATTTTAAAAGGACGAGGAATGTAGCACTCTACTAGGTTTAAGCCCCAGTTCTAAAAAAATGAGATCAAATAGAGGGAAGAAATGGTCCATGAGAAGCCATGAGTTTCTACAAAACGGGCTCGTTGTGTACACAGTAAGAACCACTGAAAAGTCACCCTGATGCGGGTCACTGCTGAAACTGCTGAAAACTGGGATAAAGGGGAAAAGGCCACATATAAAAGATTAAGAACCCCAAGTTCAAAGGCAACAGCCTCTGAACAGCAGTGCTGAGTAGTAAAGGACAGAAGAAAATGCTTTCAAATTTCTGGAGGAAAGTTTTCCAACACAGGATTCTTTTTTTATTATAAAGAGAAAAAACAATGATACAGAATTTCCAAACAAGATAACAGATTAGCAATGGTCAATAGATTGGTTACTGTTATCTTCAAAGTGGTTGCTCAGATTACAAAATGTAGGCATGAAAACTGATCAAACAATGTTAGCACAAATTGTTCTTTTCAATGAACTAATAGAAATTAGTAGTATAATTTTCCTAGTTATCTTGTTAACTCAGTCAAGATGATCAGTAAAATGTGAATAAAGAGATGTTCAGCAATATAAGATCTCAAAATATTTACCTTTCTTGAGACTACTAGAGAAGTACTGAGCAAGATAAAGGAAAACAGCAGGAAAGAGCAACAGGGTGAAGAAATATGGCCCTCATTTGGGAAAAGAATATGAGGGATCAGTGGCGTGAACCGATCTGAAGGTCCAAGAGGACCAGAGCCAAGTCGAGCTTGAAGACAGCTCCACAAGGCGGGGAGCCCGAGGAGAGAAAGGAGGCGCCCACGCACGCACCTGGGTATGGATTAAGGACAGACAGGAAGAAATGATGAGAAGGGAGCTCCCGGCGGCCCAGCGCGCTCGCTCGGATGGATGACAGCAGCGGGGGGCAGCACGCGCTGTGCGGGTGAGCGGCTCTGGGCCCTGACAGGTTCGCTGGCCCCGGACTGCGCTCACTACATGGGTTCACCGCTAAGCTGTGAGTCGCCCTCACAGCGCGCGCCCGCCCGCTGGTCTGTGTAGAGAAGGAGCTGCTGGCGCTCACCCCACGCACGTTATCAGCGGAACCGGACCCCGCGGCTCCCGCGAGGTCTCCCTGTGAAGCAAGTGCTTCCTAAATAGGAACCTAAACAGGAACCGCACCCGACCCCGTCAGAGCGCGCAGAGACGGCGTTTTTAAAGCACTGATTAAGATTCGGGGCGAGGGGCCAGGGATTTAGCTCAGCGGGATAAGCGCCTGCCTGGCAAGCACTACGTCGTGAGTTTGCTCCCCGGTACTGAAAAAAAAACCAAAACAAACCCCACAATTCGGGGCTTAAGCTCTCACAGGAGCGCCGTGTCACACTCACCCTCCTTCCACAAACGACTGGACTTAGGCACAATTCCCCCGGAACGGAACCGTTCGCAAGTCGGGGACTTACTGTGCATCCTTTCTAGAAATTTAGATTTGTGTGTGACATTCAGAAATAACAAAGACGCCTAATCA